>JACDOX010001384.1:0-10343 GCA_014549065.1 Cardinalis cardinalis
CACTAAAGCAGCACAGAATGTGAAAAATATAAAAACTAAAACCTGAGGCATCAGTGGAATGGCTTCTCCTGGGCAAAATGCTGGGTGTGATGGGAATGGAGTGCTTTGGCCCAAAATAGCTGCCTGGGCTGGAGCCTTCAGCTGTCAGCAGTGTCTCTCCTCCTCCCCACGTGGTGAGCTCTCCATCCACAGCACCATCTGCTTCCCCAGGATGCAGATCTGCTGCACTGGGGCTGGCGTTGAACGGGAGGAATTGTCTGACTGACGTTTAATTTTATGACTTTGCTTGAATTTCCAATTCCTTCATCACTCCCTGGTCTCCTGAGGCACCAGAAGCTGCCACCAGATGTGGGAATGAGCTTCAAACATCTGTGGGCTTTCCCTGCTGCTGCTTCCAGCTCCTTTCTGCACGTGGAAAAAGCTGGTGGGAGCAAGATGATCCTAAATGCACCTTTCCTCCCTGCCTGCCTCAGTGCTCTCAGCATCCCCAGCTCCCAGAATGTGCCACATTCCCAGTTTCTCTTTGGGAAGGGGGGAGTGACTGGCAGCTCCTTCAGCTGCTGGAAAAGGAGCAGAAAAAGGAGGAGCAGGGGAAGGGCTGGGATGTAATTCCACGGATCCCTCTGCTGTTTATCTGCTGGATGAAGGGATTTATTTATAGCTCRTGACTTCTCCAAAAACATTGTTCTGTGCTGACCTTCCTGCTCAAATTGGAASTCAGGAGAGCGGCTCTGCCAAGTAAATGAAACAACTTTAAAATACAGGGGGAAATCTTGATGTTGTGTTGTGAGTCCACTGTAAATGCTGTGCCTCATGATTTTTTTGCCCTTTTATCAACTCTGGTCACTGTGGAGAGCTGGGATTCTCCAGAACAACCAGGAAACCYGGGATGTGGAGAGAAAATCACCTCAAGTGCACTTAATAAGGGAGGTGAGGGCACACAAGCAGCAACCTGAGCAGCTGCTGACACCAGCAGCTCCTGATCCCGGGGCTCTGGCTCCCAGCAGCCCATTCCCAATCCATGAGTAATGCCCCACAAATAAGGAGCAGGGATTTGCACTTTTCCTGGCTGGCACAATCAGTCATTGCTTCCTAAAACGTGTTTAAGAAAAGRCTGGATRTGGCACTTGGTATCATGGTTTAGGTGAGGTGTTGGGGSTGGGTTGGACTCGAGGATCTTGAAAGTCTCTTCAAACCCAGTGATTCTGGGAATTCTGTGAAAAAAGAGCCACAGAAAGTCACCTTCCACTGTCCCAGGTGCTCCCAGCCCCATCCAGCCTGGCCTTGGGCACTGCCAGGGACCCAGGGGCAGCCACAGCTGCTCTGGGAATTCCATTCTATTCCCTCCCCACCCTCACAGGGAAGGATWTTTTTTCCTACTTCAACTTCTGAGCATAAGAAATGTGCCTGAGGACAGGCAGCCCAGCTGAGCAGAAACACCTTGATGGGAGAGCTAATGCTGGCTTTGGAAGCCAAACCTGAGAACTGCGTGCGCRCGGAGCAGCTCCTCCTCTGCTCCTGGCTGTGACGGGGAGAGCAAAGGAGGCAAGGAACAATTTCCCAGCTTGGCTGAGCATTAAGGAGCAGCACTTTGTGCGTGACAAACACGTGCTGCTGTGGATTTGTAGCGGAACAGGAGGTGGCTGAGGCTCTTCTGTCAGAGGAGCTGGGCCAGCAGCCAAAATCTGGGCTCTGCTGGTGCTGTTCCCAAGCAGGAGCAACAGGAATTAATTCCTGACTTGGTGTGTGTGAGGACAGAAAAGCAAAACACAGCACAATGTGCAGGATCTGGGGGCTGCCTGCAGAATCACCCATCTCTCTTCCATTGTTTTKCTTTTTCTGATCTGCCTAGAGCTGAAAATTCGTAGAAATCTTGACTCACAGAAGCCTTTGGAAGTGGAGGGAGATGGATTTGCRGCCTGAGAAGGAAGACCCCACTCCTCCAGTGCCTTTTCAAGTGTTCCCTTCAGCAAGAGTTGCTTCAGTCAYATATRGATSAGCAGAACCATGGGGGAAAAATCGGAATATTGGAAATTAAAGAGAACTGAATACAAGAGAAGAAAAATTAATACGAGAGAAGAGAAATGAATACATAAGAGAAATAAGAGAAATTAATACTATAAGAGAAATGAATACAACCGACGCCTAAAGCACAAATATTCTGTTCCTCTAGTGGTTATTACATATTATTTGGGAAAATTGAGGGTATTTTTCGTTCTCTTCCCCAGTTTCTCACTCTCAGGAGCATTGGCAGTGCTGGGGTGCAGGGAGAAGATGAAATGCAGGAGCTGGAGCTGCAGCAGTGGCAGTAGAGGCTGCCTGGTGTGACCTTCAGCTCTGAGTCACCACAAAGAGCTCCCTCCCGGAGAGTCTGGAGTCAGGAGTTGGGAAGATGTGAGGAAATTCAAGTGTCCTTGTCCAGGGGATTCGATGGCAGCTCAGAAAGGCCTCTGACCCAATAAAATGGGTCCTTAAATGTCWGAGGAGTCTCACAGGGACAAATATCGAGGCAGAAGGGACAATAAAAAAAAAGTCAGTCAGACAGAACCTCTCTGAAGGAGCAAGAAAGCCTCATTCTAAATGRAAATAGATTTTAAATGATGGCTGAGTTATACTGGGGTGGAATAATGCAGATTTGAAAAAGTTGCCATTTCTCAAGCTGCTCCATTCCTTCCTTAAGGTTCACTTATTCCTCTCTGGTACCAGGAGACATTTAATGAAGTGCTGGGGCTTAAAATGGCTTTTCCCAAACAGCCAAATTCTGCTGAGCCATCTGAAATGGAAAGGTTCTTAACTGAGACCCTGCTCTGGAAACATTTCAGCACAGAAATAGCCCCCGTGACCTTCAGCCTGTGCCCTCCTCCACACAATTCCGGATTCTTGGGAATGTGGGGAATCACTGGGGCTGCTTGGGAGAAATGTGGAATTTGTACAGCCCAGTGCATGAATAAGAAAATGGGAAAATCCAATTTAATAATTCCACACTCCTGCATCACTGTTCAATACTCACTCTTCCCACAGAATATATTTTGACAGCAATTTGCTCCATTATTTAATCACATTCATAGCTGTGTGTTTAAAGGATAAATAGTGTAATTTCCCCCTTCAGCTGGATTTTGGTGTGTTTAATAACTCCATCAAAGTTGTAAAAGAACATGGTGTAAAGGTGTAAATATCTTGGATTTTCCTCAGTGCCAGGATTTCAGAGGCTGCAATCCTCTGCTTCCTCACTGTTCCCACATAACTCCTTAACACCCCTCTGCCTCCCGACAGCCTCAGGATTTCCTTTTAAAATAGGCCTGGGATTGCTCTTTAATTTAGATCTTTAGCATCTCACACATTTAGTCCCCACCCCGGCAAAAAGGAATTTGAGACTTGACACCTGGGAGAGTTCCACTGGAGAGRCTGGCAGCGAATAAAACAAAGAAATAAAATCTGGCACCTGCAGATCTCTGTCCTGGGCYGAAGTTACCCATCCCTTGATCACTAGGGCTGCACTTTCCAGGAAATCTCCACCCCCCTCTGGTGATTTAAGGAGTCTGGGAGATCAGATTTAGATTTAGAGGAGTGGCAACACCTCACTGTTTTATTTCCTATGAGTGAAAATGTCCCYGTTTCAGATCGGATGAGGAGATGGGATGAAAACCTTTCATAATTCTGAAAGGAATTGCTCTTTTTAGGCCAGCCTGTTGTTAATCATAAAGATGGATATGTACAAAAGAAGATATTTTTACATCTACACTAAAATTCTGAAAATTCCACAGTGACAAATGGCTCTTAGTAAGAGGATGATATAAAGGGGGAGAAAGAAAAGAGAAATGTTAAAAATGATCCCTGTGGCAGCTCTGAGGGGGCCCCGAGGCAGAACAAAGATTAAAACTGAAAAATTCCAGTTCTTATCAATTAATTACCAAATAACTGCATCATATTTAACAAAGAATCCACTTTTTAGGGGTGTGGAGAGAARTAACTCTCCTCTGGGAGTGCTTGATTCCATTGCAAATAAATCTGCACAACAGAAACCTCTGTTTTGCAAAGTGGGAAAGAGTTTCCAGAAAACAGCACTAAAACCTGGGAAACTTCACACAAAGCAGGATTTTATGGGAATAAATAACTKACCAGGAAAATTTCCCCACAGAAGAAATACCCACTATTACATTGAAAAGAAATTCCTGTTTCTTTCTCTGGACCACAGTCCCAGACAAACTAGGACACGTGTAAAAGAAATATCTAAATAAAGAGGATTCATATCCAGGGAAAGGTCTGAACCTCTGTCAAAATAATATGAATAAAGCAGCAGCAGCACTGATTATGTTGGCAGGGCAGAAATGCAGAAGATTTGCTTTCTACAAGAAARTACATCAAGATTAAGAAAATTCTACAAGAAAAATCAAGAATTTCTTAATCAAGATTAAGAAAAATCTGCCTCAAAAATCTCATTCTCAATTAATCAATTTTGTCACCCAGAAATAAAATAAAAAGTGGATTCACTTTTCTGAGAGRTGTTGCCACCAAGTATGGCCAGAGCTGACTGAAAAAAGCTGAAGGTTCCAAATCTGTGGGGCCTGGAGAGCAAGAAATATAAAATAGTTTAGCAAAAGCTGCATTTCTGTGTATTTTAGCCTCCCCCACGGGCTGATTCCTCCGTGGAAGAGAAACTTCTGGCAACCTCCCCATTATTWTCCATCACCCACACCCCATTTTCCTTCTACAGCTCCGTGGAATTTTCTCCTTCCTCAGAGTTAYAAAGCACCAGGGATCCAAACAGAAYTTTAAAAGGGGGGAGATACAGGAAAATTTAGTTTAAATAACCTCAGGAATAGTTTCACTTAGATGATATTGATAAATACGCTTTTGAGGCAGGTTTGAGATGAATACAGGCAGGCTGATGKGGCCACTTTGGGGCCTAAAAAAACCACTGAGCTGATTCAAAAATCACTGGCTATTTTCCTAAAGATCCCAAATTTCAATTCCCTGCCTTTCCTCCTAAAACCCAGCTCCCTGGACCTCACCCTATGCTGATTTATCTCCCAGAGGCATCTTCTGCACAGCCCAGGTGGATCCTCAGCTCTTGCCCGTGGTTGTTGGCACAGCTGGCAGAGGGAAGCGAGCACACCCCATCATTATTTTGTATTTATATGATTATTAATTATGAACTCCCAAATGTCCTTTCGATGATTCCCTGCTGGAATGTTCCTTTGCACATTCCAGGCCCTGTGCAGCATTCCCTGTGGTCCCAGCATGAGCTGGGGGAAGGTTTCGTGCTGCAGGGATTGCAAATTCCTCGCTGCTCTCTCAAGAGCCCTTCCAGTCTCTGCTGCAGCTGGGCTGGGTTTCCTGGCAGCTTTTGGGGTTCCCTCAGTGCTGGGGATGGAATCAGGCAGCTGAATCCTCCTGGAGAGGGGATGGAGCATTTCTGGGGATGGAGCTGGGCAGCTGAATCCTCCTGGAGAGGGGATGGAGAATTTCTGGGGATGGAGCTGGGCAGCTGAATCCGTGGAGAAGGGATGGGGCATTTCTGGGGATGGAATCAGAGAGCTGAATCCTGCTGGAGAAAGGATGGAGAATTTCTGGGGATGGAATCAGGCAGATGAATGCGTGGACAAGGGATGGAGCATTTCTGGGGATGGAATCAGAGAGCTGAATCCTCCTGGAGAAGGGATGAGCATTTCTGGAGCATGTTTGTTCCCACTGTTCACAACTTGCAGGCTGAATGAGGAGAGGAGAGGGAACAAGAGGCAGTGGCAGGGAGAGGGAATGTGAGATCCCTGAGGAGTGCAAAATCCCTGATTCCCACCCTGGGCTGTCACTTTTRGCAGGGTGTTCTGAGGGAATTTTCTGCAGATTAATGACAGGAAGAAGAGTCTTTGAGTATTCCAGTTCATTCTTTGAATGAATAATCTGGTTGGGAATCACAACATAGAATCCCAGAYTGGTTTGGGTTGAAGGGACCTTAAAGCTCATWCAGTTCCATCCCCTGCCAGGGGCAGGGACTCYTTCCATTATCCCAGGCTGTTCCAACCTGGCCTTGAACACTTCCAAATGTACTTTATTTTCTTTAAAATCCTGTTAATAAAATCTCCCATAGTGTTTGAAAGGCCTGTGTTTGTTAAGACTACAAAAATTTCCTCTACAGGTGTAAAACTGTTAYAAAAATGCTGCTATTTCTTTATTATAAGCAAATATTTTTTTTTTCTCACTGCTTCAGTCAGTTCTTGTACAATGTGTGCTGAAGATCTGMAAGGGTGGTATCACCCCTGATTTAAAAAAGGACTAAAGTATTTACTCCTGATTTAAAGTAAAAATACAGAATCATCCTAGAAATTAGAGAACAGCATGGTCAGAACTTGGCCTCAAGAATTCCCAGTTTAATCAGCTCTTAGTCCCAGCTCTGCCAGTCCCTCATGGCTTTGTGTCTGTGCCATTCTGGATTTGAACCTGTTTTAGGCAGCTTTTCCTTCCCAGTTAATTTGTTTTRCCCCTGAAAGCAGAGCAGGTGTCAGGTGAGTGATGCCCCAGCCTGGGCAGCACGGGGGAAGAACTGAGGGGGATAAATACTGGTACCAGCTTGGAGAAAGCAGAGCCCAGCTGAGCAGGTGTTGCCTTTTCTCCARCTTGGAAATGAAACTTGAGATGATTTTAGTAAGGAGGTAAYAGAAAAGGKGATCTTTATTTAAAGGCCTTCGGGGCAGTTCTGGGTTTCACAGCTGCCCTAATTCCCTGGCCAGCTTTTATGGGACACTCATTTGTGACACTGTCATTGCCACCCTCGAACTGAAACAGGCTGTGCCCCATCCTCTGGGCCAATTCCTTGCATATTCCATGCACATTCCTGTGCTTTTGCAGATCCTTGCTCTCACCTGGTTAATGACCTGTCTTGATGCAGAGCTGGGGAAGCTCCTGGACTGGTCTGGCAGGTGTGGGGAGCTGTGGGAAATGGGGTGACTCTGGCAGGCAGCAAAGTCCTAATTAAACTCTGGGATYTGCATCCCAAACAGCAGCAAGTCAGCCCCAGCAGTGCAGCCCAGATAAACTCCTGATCGAGTCCCAGAAATTCCTTATCCAGTTTCTGTGGGGTGTCCCTGTCTTAGGCTGCAGTGCAGGATGGAGCCAGGGGTGTGTATTCTACACCAGCTGTTTAATCCAGGTAGGACAGAGTTCTTTGTCCCTTCCATGGCCCATCCCTCATAACTCTGGGGGGACATCCTCTGATAATGGGGTTAGCAAGGACATCCTCTGATAATGGGGTTAGCAGGGACATCCTCTGATAATGGGCCAGCTGGGGCAGTTCTCTGCTGTTCATGGGGCAGTTTGCTTTATCTCTCCCACAGCCAATCCTCCCCCCAGGAGATCTCTGCTGTTCATGGCCATTAATTATTAATTATCTTCTGTCCATGGCCAGTGAGTGTCCCTGCATGGCTGATCCAATTCCATCATCCCATGGGGAGATGCTCCGCCCAGGGGAGGAGCCAAGCATTCCTACCTGGATCCAATCTGAGGTTTGGGACAGCACAGCAGCCTTTGCCCCCTGCATTCCCAGAGGAGCAGCTTTCTGCCGCCCTGCATTCCCAGAGGAGCCCAGGCCCATCTCCAGCAGCCCTGGAGCTGCAGAGGAAAACTCCCCCCTTGTGCAGGATCCCTGCTTCTGGTGCCTTATGCAGGCTGCCCTGGAGCAGAGGCTGGGCAGAGTCCCAGAATAAAGCAGGGATTTATCCCAAGGATCTCCTCCATGGATCCACCTTGGGCAGCACCAGAGCCCAGCCAGGGCTGCACCCAAGATGAACCAAAATGGCCCCAAAATGCACCAGCGCTCCCGGGGKCTCTCCCTGGGATCAGTTCTGCTCCATTTGCACCTTGCAGTTCATTGTCCCATTCCAGCTTTGGCCCCTGCAGTCCCACCCTGCTTGTTTTTCTCTCTSCAGCCCACGGTGTTTGTGCTSYGGGGCTGAGATTKGGATCATTTGTCCTTGGTGCCCAGCTGGAGCAGGAATTGATTTGTCTCCCTGCTCTGTGCACAGAGCTCACCATCCCATAATATGGAGTTCAGAACTGCACACTAAAGCAGCACAGAATGTAAAAAATAGAAAAGCTCAAACCTGAGGCATCACTTCCACCCAAACCATCCCAGGATTCYRTGAGAAGCACAGTCGGATGCTGCTAGCTTAGCTACAGTAGCAGGGCCTAAACCATATTTTATTTTTCTTTTTCTAATATCTCTACCTGTSTGCAGCATCCCACCCCAGCCCTCCAGACACCACAGAAATCCATGGCTGAGAAAATCTTRTTGGAAGCGGGAACTCCTGAGGGACAAGAGTTGGGCATGGAGAATTTGCTTGAAAGGTTGGAAATGGAGCAGTTTGACTGCTGCTGCCTGGGGCAGTCCTTCCCCATTGCTGCATTTTCTAGGGGAAAGGGCSAGTTCTTAAACAGAAAACTTGATTTTGCTGGAAAAGACGAGGGGGAAAAGCAGAAGGTTGAGGGAGCAGGGCAGGGYGTGCTGGCAGCTGAGCTCAGGCTGTGTTTGGGATGGGAGGGAGGGAAGGCGAGGCTCAGACATGGCTTGTGGCACATCATCCCCATGATTCATATTTGGAAATGATCTGGCTGCAGGCAGATAGTTTGGAACACCATCTATTATGCAGATTCTTACCTCGTTTACTTGCCCAATTAGATCATTAAAGAGCCTCCAGCATTTGCGGCCTGCTCTTATTTTGCAGCTTTTCTGAGGAAAACTCACCCTCTTTTCCTTACACCAGCCTCGTCCCCAAATCCCCTCCACCCTGGGCTTTCTGGATGAGGTTTGGGAGATGCAGAGATTGGGAGCTGTTTGAAAACGATTCCAATCAGAGGTTGCAAAAGAAGGTGGTGGCTTCACTGCAGGCCTTCCTGTGCCACATTTTTGTGGCCGCTTAACCCCGTAATTCTGTGGAGACACGAAATTGCCCCTTGTAGGAGCTCAAAGCCCCACGGGGGCAGAGGTGTTTTGGGAGGTTTGAAATCAGGCAAGGCATGAACTGTAAATATTTTTTTGCCTGCTGTGCTCCTCCCTGCAGAGTCGCTGGGCTCGGCCCCAGGAGCCAGGTGCCGTGTCCTGAGCGTGGCGCAGGCAGAGCGGGAATTATTGCACAGAGCAGAGTCCTGTGCCGGAGGAGATTTCAGCAGCAGGAGGAGGGCGGGGAGCGGAGGACACGCTCTGTAATTGAGGATCAGACTGCCGGGCTCTGCCTCTCCATCCGCACGGGAGCTGCTCCCTGCCGGGCTCCAGAGCATCCCCTGCCCGGCTGTGCGGGGCACAGGTGAGTTCTGCTTTTCACAAACCAGATTTTTCCTCCGAGTGATGCATTTGGTGGGGGAGAGGCTCAGGTGTCGCCTGATTTAGTAAAAACCGTGCATAAGGGCAGAAATGGGGTGGTTAGTGAGGATGTTGCCACAAGTAATTGTTACTATTTCGAGCTACAGAGGCATTTGTTTTGCTCACCTGGCAGGAAGAAAAGAGGAGAGGGAGATATGGAAGCAAAATGTCACTAAAATCTCTGGGAAGAGGCTTTTTTAGGCTGAAATCCCACTCTCTTTGGGGCTATGGAGTTAATGGTATGTCATTTCTGAGGGATAAATTTCTTTCCACAGATTTTGACACCACCAGGGGTTCTTTACTTCCTAATTAAAAAGTGGGAAATCAGAGTTTTTGATTTGTTTCCTCTTATTCACCAAAGGACAGAAAGTGTCAATAACTGAAATAGTCCTGTTTTCCCTTTTCCTCTCCAGTTCTGTGTCYTGCTGGTGCCACAATGCAACACTCAGTAACTGCTAGCATTGATTTATTTCTTCTTTAAGAGAAATCAGTGTTTAGTATTATTTTACATTATTATATATTATTTACAATATAATATATTATATTATACACTACATATTATTATTAATATTATTATTAGTATTAGTAGTTATAGTATTAGTATTATTAGTATTATTATTTCATTCTGGCAGCAGATCGATTCACTCCCTGCTGCAGAAAAAGCTGGATAACCTGGATGTAGTTTCCTTTGATTGGAATTCTGTTTGTGTGGAGCTCTCCATGCTCTCAGTTTGCACCTGGAACTTCAGCAGTGACTGGAGCACGAGACATAAAATCCAATCTGCAGTGGCAGGAATCAGCCTTGTAGCAAATTCTGTGTAGAAATCCACAGGTGAGGAGGAGGAAGGAGAGAGGGTTTAAAGGGAATTCTAATTAAGCTGCTCCAACAGAGCCTTGAGTAACCCAGTGCAAGGTGAAATTCTGGCAGAGTTTGGCCTGGGGAATGGAATTGCCACAGCTCTTGGGTGAAATGAGCTCTCAGGGAGCCTCC
>JACDOX010000140.1:10769-152989 GCA_014549065.1 Cardinalis cardinalis
TGCGCTGCTCACTGGAGACAAAACAGCTTCACCCCTTTGTCATGGGCAATGAGAGCTTTCCTATGGAGATCAGCTTGCCCTCCGGCTTCCGGGTGGCTGTCGCACCCAACCTCCTTGAGCATGTGGCCAGCAGTCTGGATATCCACAGGAAGGCCRTGCAGAACTACAATTGCCTGCTGCATGGGCTCAAACAGCTTCTGATCCACAGCCATTGAAAGAGATCCTGGTGCACAGAGCTGTGCCTGTGGTGCCTCTTGACAGACCCTGTATATATTAACCTCCCGTAGTTAGTGCATTTATTTAGTGCAGCGTACATTAGTACTCTGTAATTAGTRCTCTTACTATATTTACTAATCCCCCATAAGTAGTGCATTTCCTATATAGGTATTAGGACCCAGTAGTTACTGAATTTACCATAGGTATAGGGAAAGTCTAGTTAGTGCCTTTAGTATATATATATATTAACGCCCTCTAGTTAGTGCCTTCGGCAATCCCCATCCTTCTTTGGATTTGTTTCAATAAACTGGGCTATTCCAATATCTGGATTGTGCAAGCTCTTCTTGAACTTGAGCAGAACTAGTGCATTTGTAAATTCCACTAGTTGTGAATTTGGGACTGCCTGGGAGTAGGCACTGTTATTACCAGCCTTTTTTAACAAATGCACAAAATAATCACTTGGTGTTGCTCCTCTCAGTTGTCTTCCTGGTGCAGCAGCCACTGATGACCTCGGTGGCTCCAAAGACGATTTTTGCCCTGGGTTGTCCTTGCCCTGTCAGGCCATGCTGGCCATCCCACATGGGCTCTGAAACTCCCTGGCAGCTGTGGCTGGGCRGGGACCAAAYAAGAGCCACGRCTGCTGTGACTCCTTGTGTTCACTGGGGTGACAATGAAGGTTGTGCCCATGGCAGATGCTCTGCTGGGCTTTGGCACTGCAGAAATGAACTTGTTGGACATGYGGAACACTGCTGTCTGTGGGAGTTGCCTGCTTGAAATCAGCCCGTATCTCCTCTGTAATAGATGTTTCTTATGAGTTTACTGAGATCTCTATATAAGAGCATGAATATTGACCTTTTCAGGGTCCTGGTGATGACTTTTTCCATAATATATTTCAGAAAATTGTCCTGAGTACAACCATACATTTTGAATAAGCATATCCTTCTCATTACTCTCAGCTATCTGCATTCATATAATCAAAATTCTTCAAAGTGTAATRCAAATAAAAATTAGTGTGTTTTGTCTTTATACATATTCATGATCTCTTATTAGTTTTTGACACGTTTCAAAATAAGGTGTGATCTTGGTGAAGACTCGTTGTTTTTCTTACTTCATGCTTATCTATCTTTAGAAATCAGAAGCCTAGGATCTCTTTCCGAACTTCCCTCCCATATCCTGGGCTCTGATGTGACCCCAGACCTCTCCACTGCTTCTTTTTACAAGTGCTCCCGAGTCATTGGCTGAGATGTGACAGCTCACCTTTGACAGCTTAGCATTATAACTCTCTGAAAGAATGTCCTTTCATGTCACTTCTCATGCTATGACTTCTTTCAAGCCCCTCAAGAGGATTTTCTTGAGCATTCTCTGACTGTGGTGGTATTGGAGCTGCTTCAGCACTCCTGACACACCTTTTGTGTTGCTGACAGGCACCGGAGAAAGGGCTTCTGTGAACTCAGCTGAACTTGAGGTTGTATAAAAGAAGCACGTTGGGCATTGCTCATAGGGATTTTTTTTAACAAAATGAATTTCCAAGGCTATGAAATATTAAAGGGCAGATAGAGTGCAATGAAAGAAACAATTATGTATACTTCACAGCACTAGTTGATTTCAGAGGTTTTACAAATTTATCAGAATTCTTTGTGTTAGTAAACCTGCTTGGATTTTGAGCTCATGGCTGCCTTGTGGAGAGATACTAAGTGAAGAACATAAAGTGATTGCTTGTGAATCACAGGACTACAATTTACAATGTGATGAGTGATCGCTTCCACATAATAAAATAAGGTACTCCGTTACTATAATGCGAAGCTTTAACTGCTCATGTTGTGAATATAGGTGTGTTTTAGCAGGGACAGAAATTAAAACAAGGTAATTATTGCCAGTGGTCTAGCAACAAGTGTTTTTTAAGCAATTTAAATAATAAAAAAGCCCARTAAAGCCTGAGAAGGTGGAGAAGATGCTGAACAAACAAGTATTGAATGTTTGATTAAAAAAAGATATTATTTGAAGGAGACATGTCAGTTAAGGACATCTTTCTGAAGAAGACGTGCTACTGGGAGGAAAATTTYACACATATTATTCAGGATCTGGCAGTTTTGTGTTAAGTGCTGCATTTGTTCTTTGAAAGTTTTAGTAAATTTTTCCAGAAAACCACTTTTTGAAGGAAAAACATGACATCTGTGGACTTGTTTCTGCTGCTTTTTCATAATCTGCAGTTTCATATTCACAATATGTACATTAGTCTCTGACAAAAAAAAAATSAGTGACCAAATAATTTTTAAAACTCTTTAATCATAAGCAATGTATGTTGCCTCTGAATATCTATATCCTTTGGCTTTAAAATTAACTTTTATTGCTAGGATAGAAAATTAATTTTCTTCTGTGTCTATACAGTTTTTTGATRTACTTTATGTTGTATAGGAATGAGGTCAAATGCATCTTTGATACCAGTAAAAAGAATGGATGTTATATCAAAATAAATTTGGCTGTGTTTAATGTGAACTGCTTTGAAAACAGTTTTATTGCTTCAGTTACACAGAAAAATTGTCCCCTTAAAAAAAATCTTTATTCAGAAAATAGACACACCTTGATTAATAGTGTTAAACCCAGAAAGAGAACAACTCACACCACTTCTAGACACCTAATCATGTAATCAAATTTTCTTCTTTTATTTTCTTTTTTTTTTAAATGCAAAATGGAACGCTTCCCATGAGGAAGAAGTGCCAGCATCTCAGCCCACAGTCTTGTGTAGCACACAGTCTGGGCAAGAAGGAGGTAGGGATTGGAACCCATTCATAGGAGAGAATTGAAACTTGGGTCCTTGGATTTTTGGATGTGCCCCAAGTCAGACTTGTTTGTGTAGGCAGACTGAAATTATCCATGAGATATGACCAGAGCTGCTCATTGCTGTGAAGGCTGAGATGCCTCTGAGCCAAACATGTGCCTTAGGTACTTTGGGCACCACTGAGTAGGACAGCAGCTTTGTGACAGCATTTTTGACTTCATATCCTTGATTTGTTAAATCCTATGTAGGATGCATTTGAGCCTTTACAGATTGTAGTGCATGAACTCTTGCAAAGTATTCATCAACTTACAGAAATTCTTCTTATTAGTATTAAATAACACTGGCTTCAGTCATCCTTGTGGGTCCCTTCCAACTCAGGATATTCTATGATTCTGTGAACATCCTGTTTCTCTYAGGATTTGAAGTTCCCCCCTTCCCAAATGCTAGAGTATTATACTATTCATGTTATGCCTCCATACTGTTCCATACTGTGCTTCAAGGATGCTTAGATTGATGAAGACTGCTTTCTGGATGCTTTTTTCCCCTTCTCCTTTATAACCAAAMCTGTCAATCCTCTTTTAACACCTAGTAACCAATGAGATCAGTCACTGTGTAGTTGTCAAAAAAGCAAGGACAGTGACTGAACTAACCTGGACTGCRGAGGAGGGATGTTTCATATAGTCAAAGAAAAATCCTGGGTCTGCTCAGACGGACTGAAGGACTGCACTAGGGATGTTTGCAAAAGCTAATGCTGGGTTTGAGGGCCTAGTCCTCTGACAACTCATTATCCTCAATGAAAAAGGAGATATGCCCATCCAAACAAAACCGTGAAATATGCTTTACTCTAACTTGCCTAATCTTTTTCTGGTCACCATGTAGTTAAGGTAATAATAAAATAAAAAAACCAATAAGAAGTGTTGATCATTGGAGATTTATTCCAGTTCATTCACTGGATACTGCCATGAGATAACAGTTTGGAGAGAAAAGTGGCATCATATCTTTCTGTGCCACAAGTGAARCCTGTCAGCTGAACTAAGGTAGGTGGTTGTGGTGTTCACACTTGGAGAAAGGTGTTGAACAACTAAAAAGGCTTCACAAACACATTTCAAGAATCACCAGGGGTCCATAAAACTCAGTGTTACAGTGAGAGACACCAAAGAAAAGATTCAATACTATTAAAGGTTGAGAGATTGTTTGATGGTGAGCTGTATTGTTCCTCTTGGTAGAGGACTTTTAGTCCAGAGGTAGAAAGGTATAATAAACCTTAGTAGTGAGAAGCTGGAACCAGTTCCAAGCAAGAAAACACACATTTTTTAGTAGTGGAAGGAAGTGCTTCWACCCAAATGAATTGAATGGGAGAGACGTGGGAGTTTTAAGTTCTTTTATGTTTAAGTTCAGTTTTACGGCCCCTTAAACATAAAATATGCCTGCTCATATGAGAGCCTACAGGAGGARGTAAGTGGCTGTATCTCAGGTATTCTGGGSTACATCTGTTTTTCTGAGTCAAACKCATCTTCACTTGTGACTGCCCTTCCAGGGAAGTGGGAATTTGATATGATAAGTTACCTTAATAATGTCTSCCAGAGCTGGTGGGTTGTGTCCTCAATGCTCTGAAAGTACAACTTGTGAGACCTACTTGACACTGACTACCTGTCACTTGGCAAATAATTGTGGCTAAGCAGGCTGGAGGGTTCTCAGGGCAGGATGCTCAAATTAGCTTACCCCATGGTTTTAACTGGATCCCACCTTGAAGGTCACTTCCAACGTGGAACAGTATCRATGTTGACAAGGAAAGCTGGGAAGCTGTGCCATGAAGATAATTAGGTACAGATTGGTTGAACACAGGACGTAGGTAAGGTTGTGCTGTGATACATCATGTGTGAGGYGTGAGCAAGCCAGCAATGCACTCTTGCAACCAGTGCCACCTGGGSCTGTGAGGGAGAGTGCTGTCAGCTGGTGAGGGAAGGGACCCTCCCCTCTGTTCAGCACTGGTGGCACATTTTGGGAGTGCTAGGACCAGTTCTGGGCACCCCAGTAGAATTGAAATATGGATATACTGGAGTGGGTCCAGTGAAGGACCATGAAGGGATTGAGGCATTTGATGTATGAGAGGATGTAAATACCTGATGAGGGGAGTAAAGGCAAAGGAATCAGGTGCTTCTCAGCAAAGCCCAGTGGCAGGACAAGAAACAATGGACACATTTTGAAATACAGGAAATTCCTTTTAAACATAAGAAAAGACTTGTTACTGTGCAGGTTATCAAAGACCAGAAGTTGGCCCAGGGAGGTTGAGGAATYTCCATCCTTGGAGATGCTCTAAAATGTGACTGGACACAGTCCTGAACAACCCGCCCTAGCTGAACCTGCTTGAACTGGTGGGTATTGGCTCAGACAGTATTGTGAGGTCCCTGGGACATCAGACATTCTCTGATTCTGAAGTACCAGAATAYGTATTATGGAGAAGGAATGCTGGAGCTGATGACACTGGTCCTACTAAGAGAGTGTGTCATTTAAATTCTCATGCATGTCTATCTTATGTCTGTATATTTTGATTAGGACTTTTATTGTAGCATCAACAGTCAACTGCTGTTGATTAACCCCTTTACTTCTTATGAGCTTCTTTTGGCATGCCCTATTGCATTTTAGGACTCAGCCCCAGATCTAGATATTTGGTTCTGTTTTTGGTTTTCAGGTTCATGAGCTTGCATTTGTGATAACATCTGAATTAACAAAACTGGACAATGTTTTTATCTCAACAATTGATCAGTCAGTCTGTACAATAGAGCTGTTTCTTTTATTGTTTTTCACATTAGCAGCAATTTGGGTGTCATTTCGCAAATTTTATGTACAATGATGCAGTTCTCCTCAAGGGCATTGATAAATGTACAGAAAAGATTCATATCCAAAAGATTCTTGCTTAAGTTTGAAAAATATGCAATCCCTTGAAATGAAAACACTTCAGCTATAGTATATTTTTATGACCTAGTTTTCAATCGGTTTTAAAAATTAACGTTATATGCTACATTGATTTTGTTTATAGTTGGTTTTTAATGCAAGATTATGTCAAATATTTGGCAAAGACGCTATTTCAGCCACAATCTCCATTATCAGTCTAATGCTTAATCTCATTAAAACAGTATCAAATTTGTTTGACAGTCTGAGTTCCTGGGAAATTGTGTCGACTGACGTTAATAAACCCGTAATCCGTTAATTCCTTCATTAGTATCTCATATCAGCATTTCTCTTCGTTTGCTTGATGACACGTGCTAGCTAAAGCTGCCTGTAGTTACCCAAGCGATTATATTTATTGCCTGAAAAAGTTGGTTCAACATTAACTTTTTCTATACAAGGTCTGAAATTCAAATTACCGCGGTGCCATTGCCAAGGGCCCTGACAGCAGAAGCACGGGATTGCCGAGCAGGTCATTTTGCCTTCGGTTTCTTAACCCTTCTCCACTTCCCTAAAGGCGACGGAAGGTTTTTGCCGCTGGCCCCGGCTCCGGCCCCGGAGCAGCGGTGCCCGCTCCCGGCGGGGCGGCGGGCGCAATAGCGCGGCCATGCTCTAGATGGGGCTTCAGCACCGGCGGAGGCGGCGAATGAAAGCGGCCCTGAMAGGCCATGGAGGGGTTGGAAACAGCGTCGTCCCGCCTTTAAATTTGTCCTTCTTCCTTTCATCCACTTGCCTTTTTTCACAAGGGTTTGCTAGKAACTAGAGGCATCCCTCAAGGATGGAAGCTGGAGCCAGTATTGTTTAATGTCTTTATTTCTGAGCTGGCCGAGGGATGGAGTTTGTTGGGTCTTTGAGTGTATATTCCCACTCACTCCTGAGGTTTGGCTCTTGGGCTGGGGGCTCGTTCCGTGCCTGTGCAGACAAAAGTGGTCTCCAAAGAGCTGTGGAGGGGSTGCAGCTGGGGCCAACCTTGCCATCGGCAGCTGTTTCTGCAGCCTGTCTTGTGCCAAGGGCACTGCCCAGCASATGGGACCTCGGCTCATGCACAGGCGGCACCGTGGCTGTGGAGCAGCCTGGTGACCGCGGGTCTGGGCTGACCCCATTGCCACCCCAGGCCGGCCCTGCTGGCTCTGCAGGCCCTGTGGCGCTGGCCTCAGCCAGTGGGACTCTGCAGTCCCCACTGTCACCCTTGGGGWCTGAGGAACCCCATGAGAGGAAAGTACAGGCCAGGATGCAGTTCCCCAGAAAAAGCCCTGGGATCCTAGTGAGGAACGTGGCTCAGCAATGTGCCTTGGGATCTCCAGTGGCCTCCAGAAGTGCCTTCAAACATGTTAGTCTGTAATTCAGCTTTTCCGAAATTGTGTTGCTGTTTCCAACAGYGTGCCCTGGCCTGTGCTGCCTCCCAAAGCATGCACAGGGATCAGTGTGGAGAGYGCTAGCTGAACCATGAACATCATGGCACTGGCTGTGGTCACATTTTCACAGGGAAGGAGACAGAGTTACAGTTCTGAAACAGTTTGAGTAAATAAACACAKTTTCCTAAAATATAAATTCAGAAAATTAAASCACCTTTTTATTTTCAKGCAAGTGCYGTTAGSTCATTCATTCTGTTAATCTGATTTATGACAATAGTTACCAATGTGAAATCCTGATCCTTCTCAGGCTGTGTTCTGGATAGGGATCATCAGTGGCTTGTACACACCAGTACAACTAAATATAGACATATTTTCATTAGCAGAGATATTTCCTTTGTACTTTTGCAGATTGAAACTTCTTTTTGAAACTGAAATTTAAGAACTGAACTAAAGAGTTCTTAATATCTGACTGATTTCCTGTAGTAAYACATTTAGCTAATTACTAATTCCTTATTCCTGTTTAGGATCCATTAATATCAAGATTTATGAAACATGGTGACTTTAAGGATTGTTCAGTTTTTCACATACAGTGGACAGAATTTACTGTATACATATTTTTAAGCAGGTTTTCAGGAGAAACTGAGAAAGCTGAGAATATTTCCTGCACCTTCCAAATTCACAGTGCTGTTCCTTGGGAGGGAATGTAAGCCAAAGGAAGTGAAAATGCCCTGCCATCAGCCTTTCTGTGTTTAATCTATTAGCCACTCAGCTGTATAATGTATTATCTGTCACACAGTGATAAGCAGCTTAACTCTCTGARATCATATTAAATATGTTCAGTTTAGCCTAATTCTGCAGTGCTCCATGAGGAGACACCCTGATGTCCACCTGGAGTGCAGCCCTTGTGAAACCAGTGCAGTTCTGCACAGGGATGGGACCCTCCTCCAYGGCTAATGGCCTTAAAGGAGAATATTCTGACTTTCTTCGTTTCTGAAACCCTTTCTTCAATTCCTGTTCATGCACTTTGAAGAATGAAATATTCAAGCGAGCCCATGCCCCAGAAAACAAAAATATCCCTGTCACAGATCATCCAGAAGGTTGTAGGTTAGAACTGCCTTGATCTCATTTAACAGGCTCTGCTGGAAAAGTTTTAGAAAGAACTCCTACCCTGCATTTTCCATACTTTAAAAATACATCTATTTAATATTTTGTTAATCGTTCATTGGAAGTTGGACATCACATCTACTCCCTATATTGTCTTTAATTACATGTAAATTTCATGKTTTTTTCCTTGAAAAGAAACCCCTGAGGCCTGCTGAAAGTCCTGACACTAACACTTAGGTAAGGTAGCAGTCTTTGCCTTTTTTTGCCACCACTCTGAGGTTGATGGGATAAGGACTGTGTAATGACAGATCCTCTCAGCCCTTTCTCCACAGTGACTCCAAGTGTTCCTGGCACAGATGCATGCACTCCTTGGCTGTTCAGGGAGCTCCATCTGCAGCTCAGTGATCACAAGCTGGATTTTAACCAATAGATATAAATAGGTTTGATGGAGATGATGAATGTGATAGTCATCCCTAGACAGTCACTGCCAAGAAAACCGCAGAATTATAAAGAAAAAAACAAAAACCAAAAGGTTTGCGTTTTTGGAGGGGCAGAAGGGGGACAAACTGAGCTGGAAAGCAGCAGTTAAGGCAGATGCAGAACTCAAAATAGTATTAGCTGATATTAATGTTGACTAAATAGAATAAATACAGCACTGACTAAACGGAGGTCTACTAATATTGGTGGGTGACTGGTGAATACTGGTTGTGGTAGAAAAAGTAGAATGAGCACAAGTTTCTACTTTTTACTCTTGACATTTCTGTTCATTCTTTGCATATTTTAAAACACAATCAGAGCCCTCAGTTCATCAACTTAAAAAAAAAGGCTGTTGCTCATGTTTTTTCTCCTTATAAATTCTAAAATGACTATTTTAAGAGTATTGCATGTACTCCTTTTGGTGGAAAATTACATTCGACATTGGAGTTAAAGGTCATATGACCTCACACAAGTTGGATGCCAGTGCTGAGAAAACTGAATTGAGTGGTACAATTTCCACAGGATTTAAAATTAACCTCATTGGATGATTGGCTTACATTTCTAATCCGATATATCAGGCTAAATATAGACTTTGAAGACAATTTCTTTCCATGCAAATAATCACTGCAAGCTAAAAAYGAGTAAAAATTTAAATGAAGAGAGAAAAATACTGAATTAAATTATAGACAAACTACCATCTTGCTAGAATATTGACCTGAAACTGCACATACAAAAGATGCCTGCAAGGAAGAGAAGGCAAAAGGAGAAAAAAATAAAGAGCAAAATTATTATGGTTGTGTATATATATTTATAGAGAGACTTTCTGATGCTGTCAGCAATTTCTGTCAAAGATCTATCTTCAGAGGCATCACTGTYGACTTTCAAACATTTCATGTTTTATTACTGCTTTTTAATAATTAACTATGAATGGTGTCCCTGAATGATCTGCAGGGGCAATGAATCATTCATCATTACTAAAACAAACCTTTTTTTTTCTTTCCAAAAAAAAAGCAAGAAGACAGCAAAACCTTTAGAAAATAACCAAAGGTTAGGAAATATTTTAGGAAATGCTACAAATCAATGCTGCAAAAAACTCCAAGGTCACAGAAGGAAACAGAGAGTTGGGAGATGAGATTAAGACTGTATGCAGGCTTGCTTTTTTGTTGTTGTTGTTTTTTCCCCCTTTAGTCTTCYGAACTCCTGAAGAATATAAATATCATAAAATATATTATCTAGGCAGATGTAACTTGAATTTAGTAAGTTGATACTAATATTCTGTAGATAAGAGAGATGCTTCTATGCAAGAACRAGCTCTATGGCACTAAACCCATTTGAAAACAGTCTTTAATTTCCCATATTAAAACAAGACATGAATTTCCATGTGACAGATGAAAAAATATTTGCTTCACTGACAAAGGTTCCTATCTCTGTTGGAATTCAGCAAGTTCCAGACATAGGAGAAACATTATAACCCAGTTTACTTGGTTTTATTTGTTAGTGTAACTTGTACCAAGAAATATAAATAGCCCTTAGTTCCTGAGGAAGCTCACAGCACTGTTTTTGATCAGTCTCATGAGAAATTTGCTCTGAATACGTAAAGGGTTTATTCTTAATACATGAATTCCAGCCTGTGAGAGAAACTCTGTCTTCAGACATGATCTTGATAATATCCTAGTCCCTTAAAAATCATTCTCATTTGTTCAACATCTGTGTTGAACCAGATGCAATTCCAGAATAAGAGGTGATGCAGCCCAGCCTTGGAAGTGGCAGCAACATGGAGACAGCGTGAAGATACCACAGATAACGCTGAATCTGAGTAAGATGGAGATGTCTGGAGGTATGAACACCATGTTTTACATTTATTTACTGCTTGTCATGCTTAATGGCTACATTGCAGAAAGCAACAAAATTGAAAGATCCTAAAAGAAATATTGCGAGAGAGACTGTCTCTCAGAAGTTGCTTTCAAGAAGATATGCAGGATGCATATGATTGTCTGATTTTCTGCCTGCTGCACCTAGGTTGGCAGCTAAAATCAGAACCAAGCCCARTTGCTCCAGGCCCATGTCTCACCACTGGGTCATGGAATAGAAGGTTTGTAGGGCCCTTGCCAGTCACATTCTAGAAAGAAATCTGCTACTGCTTTCATGATGATTCACAGTTGTCTCCCAGCCTGAATCTGCAAGCCATGTTGTGAAGTATCTGTCTTTCATGCAGATAGTCCCATTTATTTCATTGAATGCTACTTGTCTGAGTGAGGTCTGCTCAATGGGAATAAGGACTGCAGCTGCAGACTTCAGTGATTCAGTGGGGATTTCAAATGAAAGATTTGAACTGGCTCTGTGGGTATATGAAACAATATTTTTCCCTTCTGTCAAGTCTCCCATGAGATCTTTGCTGAACCCTTGCTAGTCTTTGAACCGCTGATGATGTGAGGAGGAATCCCCCACAGTGGCCTCCAGGGCAGCCTATTATGTAGTCCAAAAAGTCTGAGAATAGGTCTGT
This sequence comes from Cardinalis cardinalis, assembly GCA_014549065.1. NCBI lineage: Eukaryota > Metazoa > Chordata > Aves > Passeriformes > Cardinalidae > Cardinalis > Cardinalis cardinalis. The sequence goes on from JACDOX010000140.1 coordinate 22,153, forward strand.
TTCATGTCCTATTATCTAGATTCCATTGAAAAATAYTGCATCCAATTATGACACAATTGTATTGAGTTCAATATTTCTCAGACTTTCCTAAACTTTAGTTATCATCATTAAAAAGTTAGTATTGAGTCAAAGTTATCTCCTGTTGTTTTAAATAGGACTGGCTGGGGGTGGAGGGGGTTTACATGTTGAAAGTAGACATCACAAATATTCACACACTTAGGGTCTGATAGCGCTGTTATATCCTATTTGTCCATTTGTGGACAAATTGTGGTCAAAAGACAATTTCCTGTATACAAAAAAGAAAATCTAGACAAGTAAGGTCTTTAAAATACTGTAGCTTCTTTTTCAGGAGTTATCTAAGAGCAGCCTATGCTGACCATGACTAAAATAGGTTATGACTGAGACAGGTATGCTGTCAAAATAGGTTTAGCAGCATAGTTACTTGGCCATACCTTCATTAGTTATTATGTATCTGCTATTCTGAAAGTAATTTTTGTTCAGTCTAGCTGCATTTAGAAAAAATCAATGGCAGCTTTGACATGCTTACCCTTGCCATGCCATCAGCAGAGCAGCAGACTTGACCCTGCTGGCTGCATGATGTCTGTTGCTTAGTGAAATAGAAAGCATATTGAGAAGATGGTTCTGATGGATTGAAAAAATATTTCTTGCAGCAAGATTGATTTTGCTAGCCTCTCCTAGCTTCTCATTTTGATCAAGACATACTTGTTTTACAGATTTCCTATRAAGACCAGTTTTGTGTCTTTCACTATCCTTTTCTAGTTAAGTAAAAAACCCTGAACAAATGGAGCTGTATTAGCTTTTTGTTCTTACCATGCAATTCATGCTCTGACAAGTCTGGAAGTTGGCCTAGGCCGAGACTTCACTGACAAAAGTCATACATACTTATAGTGTCAACCAGCAGTTCTCCCAGTGGATACATGGATGCAAAGAATGTCATTTTTTTTTCCGCAAAGAAGAGATGGAAAGATCAAATGTGGCCAGGGGTAACAGTACTGAGTTTCGTAGCTGACTTTTGGGAAGTGATAAAAATTCCACTTAGCATTTTCATCACTTTACATTTTACRACTGAACCATAGTTGCAGGTTAATTAGCCCCCTATGGAAAATAATACTTTCCAACCACTACCTCCCCAGTACCTTTATAGCAGGCAAATAAATCTCAGGTAGCTCTGAGACAGAGTAGCAGCTGCACCAAAGATCTGATCAGGGAAAACTGTGCAGAACACAAGACGTGGAAATGCAAAATGTAACCACTTTATTCTAAAAATCTAAARGGAATAAACAAATATTAGCAATTTTTCAGAGTTACCCTACCAAAGAATACAAAATGTACATCTGCTTTGACAGGCAGGTCCGTGTTTAGGTCAAAACAGTTTAGATTGAGACTTGTAAGGTGATGCATGGAAGGACATGAATGATTTCTCTACCCATCACCTGTCACACTGTTTGGTTTCTCATTTATTTGGCTGTCTTTTTGTTTGGCTTACATTGCCTCCTACATGTTCCTTTGTTCAGTGTATTGGTTGCACAGGCTCTATCTATATTAACCTGATGGTGCCAGGCCAGGCACCTGGTTACCATTCYGTGTGCTTCTGCTCTGAGTCCACATCTCTTCAGCTTCTGCCCAGGCAATAAAGGGTCATCTTGGTTCAAACTGCCTCTGACATTGCAATCACTTCCCATGTAGGTCAATACAGCCTGTCTGCAGCACAGGCCTTATTACTGCTGCCACTCTTCCCTTTGCTGCCTTCTCCCTATACCAGCTTCAGCTCCCCTTGCTAGTCCCCTCTCCAGCTTGGGTCATCCCCTCTCCCGTTTGGGAAACAGAACCCCTGTGATTTCTCCATTCTTTCACTCTCCTTGGCCCCTGCCCAAGAGGCCAACAATGCCCAATGTCAGGGCATCACTCCCCTGGTCCAGAAGAATGCCAGCAGGTTGGCTGCAGTTGTCTGCACTGCTTCCATGGAGTTAAATTCATGCTGCTTGTGCCTCCTGTCTGTGGGGAAGGGCTCTGTCCGCTCTGTGTCACTTCTTCAGGGAGATGGGCTACACCTGAGACAGGGTAGGGGCCAGCAGACCACTACTGGCCACCCATGTTGCACRTGGGGACACCTTTGGCCTTTGAGATGAGGATTAAAGGTGGGCCAAAGATTTCTTCTGATGGTTCCTAAAGATCGTCTCAAACTTGTAAGAGTACAGTCTTGTGTCCCCTCAGTGGGAGAGTGGCCTCCATCTGTGGGCTTGAACCCATACTTRAAATGCAGAGCACACATAATCCTTATCCTCAAATTTACATCACGTTTGAGATGCTTTCCCACCTCTCTGTTCCGTGAAACATCTAAAAAACTCCTAAATACTATAAAAATAATAACTATTCTTAGTTCATTTAGTGCATACACTTTAGGCAAATTGCCAAAATTCATGTACTCAACTGCTTCTGATTCTCCACAAGATTACTCTTTTTGTCCGTGCATGTSTAAATATTATTGCTGACCCACTTCTGCATCCTGCAAGAAATTAGTCTTCTAAAGTGCCTTGTCAGAGTGGAACTGAACAGATATGGGAAAACCACTGAAAAAAAGCCAGAATGGATGTGGTGGTAGATTGTTTTTCCGAGGGCTTGGCAGAAGATCCCTCCCGGAAAGGGCTGGCAGGAATGTAAGGCTCCATGGCTGTTCTTTGAGTGCACTTCACATCTTGAGTACTTGCTATTTTAGGTTTTATTGGAATGGCAGATGGGGAAATGAGATTTGTGGGGGCTTTCATYCCTCATCCCTCTGCAATAATGTAGATTACTAAATGTTGTTCAAATCAGCAGAAATACGAATGCAAACCTACTGGACTTGACACTGTTGGGCCTGATTTGCTGGCAGTATCTTGTGCTAAAGTGTAGACAAAGTAGAAGGCTTGACACTGTCTGAAACCTGCCTGAATTCCTGCTCCTCAGTCAGAGCCACCACCTTCAGTAACAGCGGATCATTAAAGACACAAGCAGAAAATGAACTCTAGAGCTCCTTACACAATGTAGCTGGAAGCTCAAGGAATGATGACTGATTTATACAGAACATGAAAGATGTTTTAATCTCCAGGTCCAGTTGACTGAACAAGTCAGATGACTGACCTATATCAGATRTGGAACTTCACAGGAAAATGTTTTTCTTTTCAAATTTCTTAGTATTAGGAATTCATGGAGGGAATCAAAGCAGTCACAGATTCTAAAGCTAGTCATGTTTTAAATAGAGAGCAGCAGATTGTGACTTCAACTAAAGAGCAGACCCTGAGAAGAATGGACTCATACAGCTTTGTAATTATCTAAGTACATTTAGATTTAATGGTATGAAGGAAGATTTACTTAAGATCTCTGGAATTTTAAAATATATTTTTGTTTGTTTGGGTTTATTTTCTTCTGTCAGTAATAAAGAGATGGTGCAGAAATAATTCTGAAATGAAGAACAGATGTACCTCTCTGCTCTCCTCACCATGCCATAAATTTGTAAATGCAAGAATCAATAGCTTTCTCAAAACTGTTCTAGCTCTGTCTCTTCCCAAGAGCCTACTTTAACACATGGGCTTCATCGTAGCTCCAGAGTAATTCAAGTCAAAAGGGAAAGAGCTCTATCTTGGGATGTTATCTCTAAAATCTGACTGTGGGAAACACTGAGAAATGCTCTGAATGTAAACTTCTGGCCACAGGGAAGGTTCTGGAAAGAACAGTCTTGGATGAAACTGAGTTTGTGATTGAGAAACATCAATGATTAATAAAACATCCAAAAATTTTGCAAAGGATAGAATGATCTTGACTAGGAGCTGCTTGACCTGTTGTGCACGTAGAGGAGGATTCATAAGAGTATGCACAGCCCACAGCTGCAGCACATTTAAGCACAATGGAGAAAATGTGCCCTGGAGGTTACTTATGTGAACAAAATGATACCTTAAAAATAGAGTGGCTTCTAGGATGTATGCAGACTTGGGCTCCAAGCAGCATTATCTCATGAGCTTTCAAGCTGTGTCTGGCCAAGACAGATATCAGCCACCACACTGAGTGCCATTACTCAACAAAATGAAACAGTCCTGTACTTACATTACATTATCTTGGCCATTTTGTATGGTTTAGAGCCTTGCAGCTATCTTTCTCTGGTGTTCTGCAATGCAAGAGCAGCTGATGATACTCCATTGAAGCTGGAGGACTGTGTCTTCTCTACTCTTTAACTCTCCCTACCATGACAGTCACATTTCTAGCAAAAAAGATTGATCTGAACTGTCAGAGCTTTTAATGKCATTCTAAATTTTAATTTTCAAATGTTTTGATGCTTGGAATTTTTAAAAAGTGATAAAGACCTCTTTAGAAATTTGAAGTATGTGAACTGAATCTATGTTGCAGAATCTTTGAGATTTTACTGTTTCTTAGCAATATTTCACAGAACCCAGAGAGGTAATTGATTGGTAATAACAACCCATGGACCAGGAAGCTTCTAAAATGCCTCAGACCGACTGCTTCTTTCAGGTGGAAATAAAGCCACCTTAGTAATTTTCTCAGTCCTGAACATAATTTTTTGTTTGTCCCGTATTTTTATTCTATGCCTGTTGCATCTTACTATACAATCACCTTTTATCATAATAGAATATTCTTTGTTAAAAGTTGTACTTTTATACTTCTGTTTTCACATACTCATGAGCCTTGAGTTTGTGTGTACTTTGTTACCTTAGCAGCAGCAAAGTTCTGTTTAATCTTCCATGAAGGTCTGGCACAACAATGAATCATTCTTACCACGAAATCTTTAGAAACTACCCCTGCCCCCATAAATTCTCATTGTCTACTCCAGTCTTTCTGTACCTCCTGTAAACATGGGAAACTGCTCATAAATCATTTTAGCAATGTTTTTAATTTATTGCATTTCCTCTACTTAACTAAAAGTTCRTACCACTTTGTCTTCAAGTGTCCAGAACTGTACAATAGAAATGGAGTTACAGGCAGGGCCTCAGGACATTTACCAGCAGCAGCTGCAGGACAAAGGGTGATGTCCAGTCTTTACCTGTACAATACTTGAAAATGCAAAACATCACAGGGTGATGTCCAATCGGTTTTACACACCACAGAGGAACAATTCTCTGCTTAGGAGCCACATAAAATAAGATGCTGCTCTACAAGCTTTAAAATCTTCAGTTTCTCAGTGTAACATTTATTTTTCCTAACTTTCTGGATTACTTCCACAACAAACTAGCTTCATTATGTGTATGGAAAGACTGGCAAAACAGAGACATGAGAAAGCTCTCTGGATTTTCAATTCCCRTGTTGCATCAAAGTTGTTACCGAAAAGTCTTAGGTGCAAAATTTTTAGGCCAAAATATTATAAATATACTTGAAAATTGAGAAATACAAGAAAATTAATTGAAATACAGGCTGAGAATTTTCAAAATCAGTTCCAAAAAGTGTTTGAAAGGATACTTTTATCAAGTTGAATATGGGCAGGGAGCCCCCGACTCTTTGATGGTTTCTCTAAATATGTGTGGAATGAAGATGCTGAAGCTTTGGCTGAAGCTGTGCCAAGTGTGRTAGAGGGAAGATCTTCATGAGCTCTGGTGCTTTAGCTCCGTTTGAGTTTATCAATTCTTGCTATGAGTTTAGGTGCTCAGACTCTGTTTTGAAGTTCAAACTGTAGGAATCTACAACCCAAGGGCTGCAGGAACAAAAGGGAGACTCTAAAAATAATAAAAAAGAAAATTGTGCAGTGTCTTGTCTGTCATTTTTCTCCCATAGCTTTTGAGGATTTATGCAGTTTATAAGCACTTTCAAATGAACTGAAATGAAAATTGYCTGTTTTCCACATGGGAAAGGAGACTGTATCTGTGGCTTTTGCAGCTAACAAAATAGAGGATACTTATAAAAAGAGGAAACAATTAAAAAATACCTTAGTTACAGTTCCATTAATATTCTTAATTTTCTTATTTACAGTTCATGCTTTTTCCATATAATGCTATTGCAACATGCTTTCTCTGGGTTACTGGTTATGTGTCAAGGCTGTCTCTGAGATGTAGGAGCATCTTCTTCTTATATTTAGTGTGAGAGATAAAGATGTCCAGCACTTTCAAATCAGTGTATCTTTTTTTCTGCTTTGCAGTATTTATGAAATATATTAGTGAGCAGAACTTATTAATATTATAGTTTAAAGCTATGTATTAGTGCTGTGAGTGAATCATGTACAACSAGCTGCAGTGAATTGCCCTGATTTTGTTTCATAAAATGAAACAAAAGAGTATGGTCAAAACAGAATATTAAGCCAAATATTTTCTACTAGTGAAAAAATAGATATAAGTAGGAAGTAAACACCTCCATCTTTTAAAGAAAARCTTTGAGAAATACAGTAAAATTTGTTGTCAGAAATAATCCTGCAGGGTGAAGGAAATTCACCGAGTAAGATAATGGGAATTTTCCAGCAAATTCCTATAATTTCTCACCTATCACAGAATTTTAACAAGTCACTTGGTGTTGCCTTACAAACCAGCATAAAAACAAGTTTGTCTTCTTTGCTACTTTCCCTGGCCATTCAGCAGCAATTAAACAATAAACACTCGTTGTTCACCAGTTTGTGGTTCCCGTAGTAAAAGTTATGCTCAAGTGAAGACAGGAGCACTGAAGCCAGAAAATCTTAACCTTTGTACCTAAGTGCGCTCTAATAAAGTTTACTCTTTTTTCTTTCAACAAGCACTCTCATGAAAGCAAAGCAATGCATACATCTCTGCAAGATTGGTACTCGAATTCCCATTTTAGGACTTTATATTCCTGATACTAAGCTCCAGTCCAGAGGACAGTGAAATCAGTAGAAAGCTTTCCAATCAATCCCATGAGATAAATCAAGCTCTAAGAGAGCACTGAGTGTTTTATGGCTCTTGCTAGGTACCTTCCTCAAGAAATTCAGGATTTCAAAATAAATAATCAATATTAAAATGTACAACAAGCTTTAAGGATATATTTAGAAGCAAGTCGAGGTCTGTGCTTAGTCTGAACAGTGGAAATTCACTGAGGGCAGTGGTAATACAAAGGTGTGAAGGAGGATGACACAGCACGCTTCGTCATTGGGGTGAAACTGTGTGAAGGGAAAATCTAGTCAGAGGGAATGAGCAACCATCGGGCTGCATGCAGGGAAGTAAGAGGATGGGGGTTACGACYGTAGTAACATGTATAAGGTTGTGAACTGTGGGGTTCTTGACTTTATTTAAAGGCAATCTCCATCCTCACAAACCCAAAAACTGATGAGGACCRAGTTGCCCTTGGTCACTTGCAGATGAGCTGACTGATGAAGGGTTATTTGGGGTTATCTGCTTATCCTGATGATTAATAACATCTGTTCCACAGCTGAAAATATTGGGAACTGTACATCCATACCAGGGAGTGAAAATGGGCAGCGCTGTTTAACTTCTTTGGGATGTATGGCGTAGAACAGCCCTCTCACCCATTGTCCTGCCTCTCCTGCGTTGTCCCTGTCGCTTTCCTTGACAGGATTGCCCATCCAGAACGGCTCATTTCCCACCCTTTTGCCGCAGTAAGCGCGACCAAGGGGCCAGACCCGGACCCAGCGGATCAGATCTGGCGGCTCCGCATGGGGTAGGAGGAGCAGGAGCAGCCTGAGCGGGAGCGAGGAGCAGCCCTCCTGGCGGGGGGAGCAATTTCAGGCGCTGTTCACCTCGACCGGCGGGCAGCGCACCTGGAGGGCGGCACAATCCCCTCTTGGCCTCTCCCAGGCGCACGGTGGCAGCGGCAGCCGCGGGCGCTGGGGCGGGCAGGCTGCGGCAAGCCTCCATTTCCCCGGCAGCTGGAGGCGGGCAGGCTCATTCCCGGCTCCCTCCCGGCTCCGTGCTACGGCTGTCCCCGCCCGGGGAGGACTACAGCGCCCGTCGGTCCCTGCGCGCCGCCCACACCCCCCCGCCTGTCGCCGCTATCGCTGCCTCCTGCCAGCCGGGAGCCGGACCCGGCTCGCCCGAGAGAGCGGGGCTGCGCGGCACGGCACGGCACGGCACGGCAGGGCAGGGCCGGGCAGGGCAGGGAGTGCCTCTACTGCGGGCGGCGGCCACGCTCGGGGGCGGCGGCGAGGTGGAGCTGGGCGGCCCCGGCCCCGTCCCGTGCGGGGGAGCGGCTCCTCGCAGCCTCGCTGCCCCGTCCCGAGCGCTCCTGTGGCCGCGGCTCATGAGGTGAAGATGGTGATCCGCGTCTTCGTCGCCTCCTCCTCGGGCTCGGTGGCGGTGAGTGGGGGCGAGCGGCGGGGAGCGGGGAAAGCTGCGCGGCCGCCGCGGGCAGGGCTCAGCCTGCGGGGCCGGGGACCGCGGGGCTGGCAGCTCGTCCTCCCTGCCTGCCCAGCCTGCCCTCGGCTCCGAGCCGGTCCCCGCACGCCGGCACGGAGCCGACTCCGTCCGTGGGCTGCCCTGGGACGCGAGGCTGAATTTGCCGCGGTTGCGTGTGCGATGGGGGCGGAAAAGACAACTCTCCTCCGCAAGGCTGCCGAAGCTTAACTAGTTCGTAAATTGCCTTTGGCAAACCAGACACCCCGAAACCTTTGTAGGGGACAAACCTTGRGTGTGTTTAAAGGGTCTTAGAGGTCGTTAAGTGGGGCTAAACTTTCCCTGTTGGGAGGCGACCAGCGCCGCGGTGCAGGGGAGAACATCCCGAGGGAGCCGAGCCGGGCAGGTGCGGTGCCTCCGTGCCTGCCACCCACGGCAGGATGGACACATAAATGCATGAGAGCCTAGGGGCAGGCTGCAGGCCACCAGCACCTCTCTGCATTAAGAAATAGTCTGGAATAGGTACAGCTCTTCTTAGACTCGCTTTTGAAGGGCATCACTGTGTTCTCTGTTTAATTGAAACTTGTACATMATTCTCTTGTTTRATTAATTATGCATGTGATCTATGAATTTCCATATTTTCATATAAAGTGACAGCTTTCTGTTAAGAAAATGTGGCCATAAACATCCTACTGAATTCATTCTTTAATAAGAAACATCTAAAGAATTTCGATATAATTGATATTCTTTATGCTTCAGCAGTGAGAGCAGCAGCACTTTGTGTTGCAGAAGGACGTAGCACATTCCTRTCTGAAGGTTTATTGTGTATTCAGTTTCTTCAGCCTTTTATTGTGTGGATCTAGTTTGCAGTTCAGTAACATGATGACAGGTATGTGTTCTAAAATGTTTTGGCGTGAAGTGTTCAAAATGCTTAGTGACTGCATTACAGCTAATAAAAACTAATTATCCATTTCAGTAGCCAACTGAGTAAACACAGCATCTTCAGAACTCTATAATCCATGTCCATCAAGCATCCATAAGAGAAACATCATCTTCCCTGCATGGGCAGTTGSTTCATGCTGTGGTAGTGTAGCATTGATGGTTTTAGTTTCTGTTTCATGCCCCATGAGCTGAACAGCATATATACAGTGTACATTTTGTTTTCATTGGAGGGGTAGAAAAGGGCCACATAGTTCACTCACCTCCATCTCCAGTCTGCAAGGAGGTTACTGATAGGAGCTTTTGATTCTGCTCTCTGCTTACCCTGTCTGCCTGCAAGGTACAAATGCAGTTGGCAGAGCAATATAATCCTCATAACTATCTATTAACCCAGCAAACCAAATYTGAGTTTGACAAGCAATTTAAATTGCACATTGGTTCTCTTGCTGACTTTTTTTCTGGGTTGGACAGCAAGAAGATGACAGAATATGGGTAACAGTTTCCATGGTGGTGATAGTCAACTTTCTTCATCTAGTCAGTAGTACATCTGAGTGCAGCTTAGCCAGAGCAGAACAGATGATTCAGTGATTGAAGGTACTGTTGTAAAGGGCCAGAGCTCTGGCATCTCTTTTCTGTCAGTTTTTTTCCATCTGTGTTATCACAGCATTTAAGAACTTTAATTATGGACTAGGTTCCTGCTGTTCCCAGTGTTGCATCATGGAGGCTTTCCTTYTTTTTTTTTCCTGTAGGTTTTGCAGGGGGTGTCCTTAGATCAGGCTAAGGATGGAGGAAAATGAYGAAGAAAACACTATTAGTAGCTAGTTATGTGGGAATCTGCATCTGGAGAAGAAGGTGGTTACTGTATTTCATATCTTTAAACAGTTTTAAGGGAAGTTTTAAACTTATTATTATCCCTCTAGAACTAAACATTAGTGAAAGGAAAGAAAAAGTGTTTGAGTCATACAATTGTCATCTCCTCCTGCCTTCAGCATTATATCAGCTATTTTTTGGGATCCTGTGCAATTCATGAGACAGAATTATTTCCCCATCGAGAAAAAATGAGTACCCGATATAGATCCTACTCTRTGTCCTACTAAAAATGGTGTCAGAATCCATGGTTTAATTTCTACCTCTAACTTGAGTCAAATTGTAGGCTAACTGCTTATAGGAGTGGGTGTTTCTCAGATTAGTATCTGACCTGCTGTAATTGACCAGAAACTTCTATATGTAATACTGGCTGACAAAAAAAAGCAGTGTCATTGTGACGTAATTATTTTCCCAATCTCCCTAGAGATACTTTGTGAAATTAATCTTTATCTTTAAATGGAAAGTCCATGTAGCCTCTAGAGTAAGCTTTTGTTTTGGCAAATATAATGAGCTAAACTCTTTGTGTATGCYTCCTTTCAAAATCTTCAGAATACCCAAGTCAAATGATAGGCATTTGGCTGAAAAATTCCTGAGAAATACACTGATTGTATACTCAGAAAAGRCTTTGGTTTGCATAAATATAACTTTATGTAGAAACTACTAAAGTATTTATTGATCTTGGTGTATATATCTTATTGATATTTGGTGTAATTTGTTTTAGGTTAAAGAAGATAAAAATATACAATCGTCACACATAATTCTAATAGTTTAGTGCATAAAATATTTTGAGGGTCGTTCCAAAGAGTGAGAAAAGGAAGTAATTGAAGTGAATGAGAAGGAGCCAAGAATAATGTGAATTTTCCCTTCATTTGATTTTGGAGTTCTCTTTGCAGCACCTTCCAAACATCTGAAAGTTCTTAGACCCCTGAGAGGTTAATTGTTGTGACTTCTTTTTGTTTGTTTAATAAAACTTGTGACTATAAATGCTTCATGAGCGTAAAATAACTCACARATCCCAAAAGGTAGTTGTTGCTGGAGTGGAAACATTGATCTTCAGTGTTTAGGGAAGCTGGACAGCGGGTTTAGCCTGTAGGGACGCTGTGGAGAACTTTGGGACCTCCGTGCGGGAAGGGCGCGGGAGGCATTGTGCGTGCGGGTACATTTCTAAATCACCTCCTGTTGTTCCAAGCATGCATTAGGCAGATTCAATCGAATCGCAGTGTGAAGCCTCTGAATAGGCAGACAGGCATGTTTCTACAAGCCTTACTGTCTCCTGCTCTTTCTGACCTGAATTTCTACTTGTGCTGGTAAGCTGTGTCTCGAATTCCAAGCACTTCTTTGTAGGGCTGGGGAGGCAGGCTTTGCTGCTCCTCCCTGATAAGGACAATCATTATTCTTTTGTGCCGAAGAGAAAGGTTACTTTAAAAGTAGCCTTTGCTTTTCTCCCTCAGCAGTGCTTCACTGTTTTCAGGAAATAGTTGATGCCCATGTTTTTCACCAGATCGTTCCCAGATGACTGTCATTTTATCTGTTTCACTTTCTCCAGTCTATCAATACGAATTTACACTTGTGCTACTGTACTACATACAGACTCATAGTTAAATAGTTTTCAGTGTTTTAAAGCAGCTTTGCCTTTGTCAGGAAGCTGGTAGTATGAGCTAATTACAAACTTTAGGTTGTAATTCCTGCAGTTATCTAGAAATGCCAAACCAGAGAAGATTTCAGTCTTGCAGTTAGAGGGCTGAAGATCAGGTAAGGGGAATATCACTGAAGAGCTGTTAAATAATGGAGAACCTTCAAACAGCTGCCTCAATTGTACTTTCTCCTTTGTGGTATTAATTTGTTGAAGCTTCATCTGTTGAGCTGAACAGATAATATAGGGAAATTAGTGAAAAAATGGCACAGCAGGTACAATCTACTTTCACTAGTGAGATATGTGAAACAATTTTCCATTGAAATTTTTGTATGTTTACGAGATGAGAAAAACAGGTCACTGAAATGAATTCCTTTTAGTTCACAAAGATAAGTGCTGGCCAGCCATATTCTGCAGGAGAAATGTTTGGGAGGACAGGAGAGTTTGGGGAGGAACAGCAACAACCTGAGAAGAATAGACTATTTTAAATGACCAAAACTTGGACTTTGACTCTTGCGACTGAAGAGGATTATGGATTTTTTACTAGGAAGCTYGATAAGATAGGTGCAGTTATTGTTAAATTGTTTCTATAGCAAATATTGGCTTTGTGAGACTAACGCTCTCTTTTTGATTAAGCGTATTATGGAGGTCAAATGAGTTGGATTTTTTGCTTCCTGGAATGACTTTAAATCACATTATAAAACTTTGGAATGTCAGAATAATTATAGTCATGTTTGTTTGGTTCACTTGTTGTTGGGTAATGCAGTGGAGACAAATACAGTGCTAGCATTCTTAAGGCTAAGCTGGTTTCCGATGGATGATGAATTTCAACTCCACCCTTGTTTGTAAAAAGTCATTGTAATTCAACATTTCTCATAGCGCTCAGCAGAAAGATTGTGCTTTTTGTTGAAGTTGTGAAATAAGTTAACTTAGAATATGTCACTTCTATAATATCCATGATCTTAACTTTTTTTTCTTTGCCTCTCTTCACCCCAAAAGTACAACAGTCAAAACTGAAAGTGATTTTTTTTGAGTGATACAAGTGCCTTTTGAGAAAACAGTATTAGTTATGGTGGTCATTTGGAGGGATTTACAACTTGTTGCATGTGATTTATGCAGGTTCAACTAAAAAATAATAAGTGTTGTAAATGTTAAATATTATAATGATTTTTTTTTAATATTTGGATTTTGTAAAGTCAATCAGAGCAGCAGGTAAGTTAGCTTTTCAGAAATGAGACAATAGTCTTTCCAGTTGGAAGTGATCCTGCAATATTTACATGAGAAATAGTAGTATTTTAAGTGCTTAATCACAGTGTTGTCTACATCTGTCAGCATGCTGAGGAAACACCTCAGCATGATTTGGATCCTCAAAGCCTGATTTATGAATCCCACACAAACATCATACTGTGTCACTTCACCTTCCAAGGTGGTGGTGCTTGTGGCTGTGCACCTGCAGAGCACTGCTGTAACCACAGCAGTGGTACTGGAAGAAGAAAGCTGGATCCTTGCTCAGTCACTGGACACAGCTTGGATATTAGCAATTGTATTAGCTGCATATGAGAGATGTGGGGACTTTCTGGATCTAGTCCCTTGACTTCATTCTTCCTCAAGTTTCTTATTATCAGGTCAGGTGACTCATATTAATTTTTGCTGGTTTCTGTCAGTCCTATTTTGCAGGGTTGTCGCAGAGAGAGCCTGAGAGCCTCACTCATGACTGTGAATTCTGTGAGGCAGGGAGGTCAATGGTGAAGGCTTTAGCTGGTTTTCACCTGAAGGAGTCATTGTTTGCATCTAGGTTTCAAGTCTGTATTCCAAATAAGTCTAAACTCTARTTCCATTCTTCTGCCTTGTGATGGAGAGAGCTGTGAGCCTGTGAACAGCAGTTCAGATCACTTAAGAATAGTTAAGAATGTGTTCAGGGGGGAGCTGAGTGTGAACCCTAGTCACAAGGATGCAGGCTGAATTTGTGTATGGTATTTAGTACTTAACTGTTGCACCATTCCTGTATGCTCTAGTGCTTTCCAAATATTTACACTTCATCTTGGCAGACAGACCATGCCAGAAATAATGCTGCTTTAAAGAACACACTTTGGACTACACAGTGTCATGTGCAGAAAGTTTCTTACTGAACTTTGATAACARTCAGCTGTAATAAAACTTCAAAGGAGGTATTGTTCTGACTGAGGTTRTGAAGACTTTTCCCCTTTGTTTTTCTATAGAGTCCAAGTTCCCAAATGGACATACTTCACTGATGGTAACCTGTTCTCCTTAATCTTCCACCCAGATTGTTAAAGTCTAGAAATTATTTTTTCYAATTCTGGTCATAGTGCTAGTGATTGCTGGATAACTGAATTGGATTATAATAAATGAAAAAGAATATTGAAGTAAAAGCTAACTTGCAATTTATTAGTACAAGTTACTTAGGAATGTTCAGAAATTGGGAGTTGTGGAAAAATAGCATTTAAGGAAGTTCTTCATTGTATAATATCAGTATTGCTTTTATGTTTATCAATCTGAGTACACCTTGAAGATAGAAAATTGTCACTGAGCTGGTAACCTAGAGTGTATCTCTTTGCTAGCAAGTACTCTAAGGGCAACAGCTTCCTCACCTACACCTCAAGTGCTGGCCCTCTAGGGGAGTCTGTCCAAAAGGAAATGCTGCAGTCATTGTTTTTCTTATCGTGTGGAAACTTGCTAAGAAGAGTAATGAACACAGAAACACAGTACTCTATGGTATCTATTCCTAGTTGAAATCTACTGTATTCAAAAAACCATGACCATGTTCAAGTATGTCAGTGTTTTTTAACAGCTTAATTTTTAATGTTTTCCAGAAGATAGTTAACATTTCACAAGTCCCTTAAGCTGGCAAATTTTCTTCCTTGGCAAGATGAGGGCAAATGTAGAGGTGGTGGTAGTGTTTCTTACCTGTGACTGTCAATGAAATTGGTCTGCAGGTAGCTGCCAAAGCTCAGAAGAGCTTCTGAATTCCTCAGTAGCTGAGATATTGTTTCCATAATCTTCTCTCTTGTGGTTGGTTTGTTGTTTAGTTGGCACCTGTTGGATGGGCAGATGGACTCAATTCAAAGACCTAAGTCACTGTTGCCTGGAATTTCTGAAAACATCAGATTTCAGTGTGTCTCATGCAGATGAGCACAGGGTGACCTGATCTTTCAAGGGGTGACTCGAAGTTGTTGGTGACTGAGCAGAAGCAGTGACTGAGATATAAATACCGTATAGGCAATTCATTTAATGTAGTTTGTCTTATTGCTAGAGAACACGGACATAAAACTTCCTTCCTTGTCTTAAGTGGGCTGTAGACCTTCATCTGTGAAGTATTTTGGGGTGAAATCTTTTAATTCTTCTGTTCAAAGCTGTGGGAGTCTTWCCACTCAGGTGTGCTACTTTACTGTAAGATATTTTTCACCATTCTCAGAGGGCTGAGTCTAAGGCATGTGGGTATCCTCCTTTTGTGATCATAAGAGCTACAGTGATGAGGAACCTACTCAAAACAAGTTATTTCTATCTCATTAGTGGGGGAAGGGAAAATCAATTTGATTTACATCAGTAAACAAGCTTATTTAGTCTAAATTTAATATTGTACTTCGCTGTAATTGAATTTGGTACAAAGAATAGGGAGTAACTGTCTTGCTAGCTGATTTCTGAAGGGAAGTTCTTAGGAGATGCAAGTTGTTCAGGGAATCAAGTGAATCATCAGTGACAGTGTGCCCTTCTGTTGCTGCCCATCTCTCTTGGGTAGGACAGACCTCGTCTTCACAGTTAAGAGTTCTGGGATTTGTTATGTTGGTTTTGCTGTTCTGTCCCTGGATAACTGATACCCAYCATCCTTACTAAGACAAAATGGGAAAACATAAGGTGTTTGTCATTTTACTGCAAGGAATAAACTTGCAGAAGTTAATGCCTGGGAGTGACATTTGCATATGTATCAACTTGTATTTTGTTTGAATATGCATATGTAGACATGWACTTTTGCATGCACACATATATATGGAGAGATACAAATATCCATACATATATAAATATGTATGTATGTATGTTTATGTATACATACTTGAACCTTTGAATCACTGATAGATGTTAATTATCCCTCAGTAAAAATAAACCACTGATTTTAGCATTTCCAGAAGAGAAGTCAAGTCCTGTTGCCTTTAGGATGCTCAAGATGTCATCATCTGTCAGGGTCATGTCARAAGTGCCTGCTCCTTTATTGCAGCTATGGATGACTATCTTCAGTGTAAGCTAAAGAGCAGAAATCATTGTACTTGCTCACCTATCTCTGTTATTCTATGTTTTTCCATGTGTCTGGTCTGTGCTTGAGAGCTTTGTTTATGTACCTTACTTCAGCTAATGAGCTGTTTGCAGAATATCAGAATAGTTATACCAACATAAGATACACACCAGTATGATTGTGCTGGCTAATGGGGATGTACAATGGAATAAAATAGTTCCCTTCCTGCCTAGGAAAAGGGTAACATGCTTGTAAACAATGGTACAAAGATTTTTATCTGACAGTTTTGACAGRGATGACAGGGGCATTGGAAGACCTTAGTGCTGTTAACCTCATAGTTGCTCTCTGCCTGTTTCAGAGCTCTTGGGCTGAACACCTGGCTGTATTCTGGCCTCCTCCATCACAGCTGAGCATTTGCTTTCGTGGGTGCCGAGGTGGCTGAGTGATGCATTGGCCCATGGAGCTCAGCATCTGCAGCACCAGGACATGGCTGGTTGTGCCCCTGTCACAGGGGTAATGATAGCTTATGGCAAGCTTCTGCTTGTGGCAAAGCCCTGAACAGCCACAGTTTCTGACTTTCTGAATGTCCTACTTCATGGGATTGTTCTGTGTCAAACTCTGCCAGCAGGGTTACCCTCAGAGCTTTTGTTTGTGAGAAGAGGCCTGAAACCATGAACCTGTACTTCATATTAAATGCAAATCAAAACACGATTGGGTATGTTCCATTCACACATGCTAATTTGCTTTCCCATTGGCTTTTGGATTTTTATGCTGTTACAAAGGGGCAGAATATTGTTTACCTTCATATATTGGGAGATAATGGCCTGTTGTGATTCTCTTCACCAGTCTGTGTAGCACAGGTCCTCTGAATTCACTGGGTAAGTCCCACTTGAGGCAAGAAAAAACGACTCAGAAAAAAATTCATCAGGATTTAACAGGGAAAATTCTATTTAAACTTTCACAAGTTTGTTTTGTTTCCTGGCATTTCAGTATGCTGCAGAGAATCATATTGGGTATTATCAGTACTATTAAGACATTTATGAGTGATTATTTGAAACAATTTAGTAGTAACATTACAAATCAGTTAAAGACTGGTTTCTTAATCTGTGTTTTTCAGAGAAAATCAAGTGAGGTTTTGTGTGCCTTCATTTGAAAGGAAGCTGCCTTTGATCTGATGAACAATAGAGCATCAGCAACTGAAACCTGTCATTAAATTGCTGCAGGGTTAGTGAAATTATCATCCCTGTCCAATCTAAAGAAATGCAATTCAAGTATGCTTTAAACCTTTGATCTGGATCTGCATCTCCTAAGGTCAGATAGTCTTTCTGAAACATCTCTAATTGAGTGATCTGATAAGTTTATGTAGAAACAGAGACGGGAGTGGCATTTGAAGGGTGTAGATACCATCACATTCTTCAGTAGGAACCAGCTAGGAAGCTAAAATTAGTTAGAAAAGAGATACAAAACTAGTCTTTGATCAAAGAAGACAGCTGCTCTGAAGGCCCTGATGTGCAAGCAGTCCCTTCCTGCTCAATCAAACTGGTTGCCTGCAGCAAGGTCTGTTTTCTAGTGAAGGCTCCCAGCATCAGGCCCCAGGGAAGTCTGCAAGTCAGTGGGCTTATGCAGCGTGGTGTTCAGCAGAACCTTTGGCTATGTGGAGGTGACTCCTCTTGACCTTACAGGAGATGTGTCTGCAGTTCATGGGATAATAATCAGATGGCTTCTGTGTTTGGGGATGCACCTTGTCACTAAGAAATGGGTCTGCAGAAATATAAAAGAAAAAAGAATTTACAGATACAGAGCTGCGAAACCACAAAAGCTACACACATAATAGTTGCATATGTTGAAAGAGGAATAATGTTGACATTTATTAATAAGGTTAGAAACCTTGTTCTGCTTAGTTGAGTCAAAGATAATTTTGTTACTGATCCGAATAATAGCAGTGGCAGTCAGCTCTGGTTTAGAAAAATCCATCCTCCTAGTCTTACAAAAACATGAGAAAATGTTGCAGTAATACAGTCCAATTTTATCTGAAATGCGACATTTGTCTCAARCCACAATGCATTTTTCTGTTTCAGTTTCATATAGTGCTTAGAAAACCTGTAAATATCTGCAAAGACRTAGCACAATGAAATCTGGATGACTTGCACTGCTGTTACTGCTGTTTTTTTAAAGTACATTGCCAGGRGTGTGTATATCTGTAGTTAGCAGAATGACACATCTGTGCTGTGTGGATAGTAACTGTCAGGGGAAAATAGCAGAAGCATTGACAAGTTTGTTTCACAAACTTGTGTTTGAAATTCTTGGGAGCATGTTGGAATCATAGTGTCTCTGCTCCTTCAAGGTGAGAGAACAAATAAATGCAAGCATAATCCTTCTCAAGGAAAGGCTAGATGTTTTTTTCCAAGTGGTCATGGGCACTTATCATTCCCCCTGATTCATGGAGGAGGATTAGCACCTGTATGAGAATAATATGGCTGTGACCTTGTGTTTATGTAGGAACAGGATTCTGCCTTAAACCCAGCATGCCACTGCTGGGCTAGACAGTGCTGCAGTCCTCAAGCTTGCCTTGAGCCCTCTGCCTTGCTGTCAGGAGACTGCTGCACGTGGCATCTTATGGATCCACATTCTGCATCCACTGGCTCTGGTTTCAGAAGTAGCTGGAGTTGCAGTTGGGTGTACCTGGGTGTTGGGGCTGTGGGTCCCGAGTGACAAAATCTAAAGGGCACAGCTCATGGTTATGGCAGGAGGTGGCCAGAATTTATATCTTGAGCTGACAGAACTAAGACCCCACCCAGATGAAGCAAGGCAAATTGCTTGTTACATCTCCTGGTAACACACTGCTAGGTGTTTTTATCCGTTCTGGTAGATAAATATTCCTGTGCCACTGGGTTTTGCTGCTTAAAGCTAATGAGAAAGAAGAAACATGACCTACTTTTTTAGTGCTGAAAATTTTCTTTTATATCTCATTTGCAATAAATACAGAAAATACAGCTGGGAGTGCTTTATTCATTGTGACAAAACAACATGACTGATAAATACAGAGAACTAGTTCAAACACTTTCTGTGTTCTTATGACTCGCCTCATCACAAAAAGAATAAATTTTGTGTTTTCATCTTAAAAGTTCAGGTGGTAAACAAGTTACATAATAGAAAATGTGTGTGAATCTCTTGTTAGGGGGATTTTTTGTTTTTAAACTTTTATTTTTCTTCACAGAATTTAGAGTAGAGTGGAATATTTCAGTTGGAAGTAACCTGCAGTGATCATCTGCTCCAACTGCTTGGCCACATCAGGGCTCGCCAGAAGTTAATTAAAGCATATTATTAATGGCATTGTCTAAATGTGTCTTAAACAATTGCAAGCTGCTCCATTGTTTGACTACCTGTGAAGAAAAGCTTCCTTATGACAAGTCTGAACCTCCCCTGACAAAAGTATGACACATCCCACCACTGGATACCAGGGAGAAGAGATCAGCACCTCCCATTCCACTTCCCCTCCTCAGCAAACTGTAGGGAGCCGTGAAATCACCCCTCAGCCTCCCTTCCTCCAGACTAGACAAGCCCAGGGCCCTCAGGTGCTCCTTACAGGACTTTCCTTCCAGCCCCACCTCCAGCTTTGCTGCCTTCCTCTGGATGCATTTAAGGACCTTCACATTGTTCCTTAGCCGTGGGGCCCAGAACTGCTCGTGGTAGTCGAGGTGAGGCAGCACCAAGGCTGGATGCAGTGGGATAATCACCCCTCTGGATCAGCTGGTGATGCTGTGCCTGGTGAACCCAAGGCTGTGAGTTGCCCTCTTGGCTGCCAGGGCACTGCTGAATATTAGAGCATTTGCTTACTTTCCAAAACCTGCTTATAAAGCTGTTTCAGTGAACTTTAATAAATTACTAAATATTTAATGTTTTAGGAAAATAAAGAAACAAAATGGATTAATCATGTTTTACTTCCCAAAATCATAATTCTACCAAGCAAGCTGGTGCACACAACAAAGCAACATCTCTTAATCCCTGCAGATTTTTAGCTGTAGCAGTTTTGGACTCCCATGTGCAAGATACCAAATTATTCCTTGCTCTGCTTACTCTGCAGAACTGTGAGATTGAAAGATCAACTTTCTGTTCATCTCTCCAGGACTGAATTTCCAGTAGTTTAGACTTGACAGTTCTCACCTACCTTGCTGAACTGAAACTTTGCTGGAGAGCAAAGTATATTCCTCAGAATCAAATAAGAAGAAATAAACATGAATAAATGTAATATAGCATGGAAATCAGGGAACAACTTGCATTTAGTTAGTAGGTACTGAAAAGTAGTTGAAATAATATGGGTTGCAGTTATTATACTTGTATTTATGTGTATGTATTTTGAAAAGGAAGATAGAAGTTGCTTGTTGAAAGGGTTTCTTTCGTGATGCAAAATACTTGCTATAAATATGCCACTTTGACAAAAGGGAGTAGTATGAGGAGGAGTTAAATGTAGAATACCAAACAGGGCATTTAAATTATTCTCTGGCATCTTTGAAAGGTTTCTGCTGGAAAATGCATGAAAATAATACTTTCGTTTTAACCACACTCTTGAACTACTGAAACATATGGTAAATTGCAAACAAAAACATCTATCTATTGAAAGAAGTTAGCTGCCAGCTCAGATTTGAATTGTTAGCCTTTTGAAGCAGCAGTCTAGCCCTGCAGTGTGGTTCCACCAGGAGAAGTTCTTGATAGCAGAGAATATGTTTTACAAATCCCTGAGATCTTCTAAGCTGTTTCTCCTGTCTCTTGTGCTAGCCACTAAGATCATCACTTTGTTGAAAAAGAAAAAAAGTCCTAATACATAATTCTAATAATTTTGACTTTTTGGCTCACTGTTGGCTGAGACATTTTTGAAATCAGATGAAGTAATGTGCAAGCTCTGGTAACCTGCCCTCTGTTTTAGTTAGAGGTGAAGAACCATTGAAGAACCAACACACTTTCYCAGTGTCCTCAAAAGAAAATACCTATGACTAGGAAACATCCTGTATCTGTAGCAAAAATACAGTTTCAAGCATGCATTTTGTCAAATAGAAATRTTTTCAGGATAGTGTAATTCCACAGATTCTTCCTCTGGGTTATAATATAAACTGGCAGCAGGCTTTGCAAGCTCCCCTACTGGAGCAACCAGCTTTGCATCCTGACCTTTAATCTGGCAATCACCTGCTGCTTGCCAGGCTGGGCAGGGAATCTTCTGGCTGTGTTACTCAGTCTGCATGGAGTCCTTTGGCTCTTAGTCTGTCTCACTAATTTGGAGCTGCCTGTATCCTCAGTGAGACTTCCAGGTTCTGGTTCAATTCCTGCTGTGCAATCTTCAAGTTTCACCTTGTTTTAGCCTTTTTTTATTTCCACAGCAATGCTGTATTTTTTAGTTTCACACTGATGCAATAGAAGAAAATTCACACTTTAATTGGTAGATTCAGCATCAATGGCATTCTTATTCTTTTGATGAGGAAGCAATGAGCCAAATTTTGGGGTTTGTAGCATCTGTTTTCCTACAGTCCATCAGAGACTCCTGTGTAAATGGATTTTCAACACTGTAAGAACACATTGTTCCTACTGCAAGAAGAAAATTATAGAATCACTTACTTTATTTGTGTACATCGGTGGGAAGTCTTGTTTCCCAAAATACTGAAGAATTCAAAAGAAGTAGACTTGGGTAGGACTTCAGAGGCTTTTCCAGCTGCACACATCTCAAAGGCACCCTGTGTGGCACTGTCTCTAGGTGATTTTTCTGTAGAATGTTGTCTTTTTCTGTTCTTGGTGTTTCCTCTTTTTCGGTTTCTTACATTTTTGTCTCTCCTTTTTGCTTTGTGCTTATTGAAACAATACCTAGTAAACCCATGAGCAAATTCCCATCATCTCTTGTTTTTAGCAGTGATAGTTGTATTTATACTTGCTAAAGATCCCTTTGTGTTTCAGAATGTTACTGTTACTTGCACAGAGAGCAATGATTTCAGACAAACTGCCTTAAAAAATAAACTTTTCCCCTCACCTTGTGATAGACATATCTGCACAGAGAGAAATAGAATTAAATATATTTATCAGCATGCAACATCTGGCTAGGAAAATACGAAGCTAGCAGGCRTTGGGCATGGAGCAGTTTAACTGCCTTTGTAGCTCTATAGAAAATATTTTCATTTGCTGACTGCTTGTGATTAAGAATCTCTTAAAAACCAAATCTGTCTCAAATGTAATTGCATTTCTTAAATAGGGGGTTCTTTTCGAAGTTACCATACAAACATTGCACAGAGGCAAAGGTGTGCAGAGTCCTTGGCTAGGCAGTATCTCAGCAGCTCCCAGGGACCTGCAGACTGATTTTACATAAGGCTGAGCAGATTGCCCTCCCAGTTTAATAGTGTTTCATGTTGTGTGTCCTTAATTATGTCTCTGTGTGCAAGCAGAAGGTTGCTGCTAGCAGGAGACCAGGGCAGTGCTGGCTGCATGTGGCCTCTGTTCACACACTGTTCTCTTCCTTTTCAGGTTGAAAAGTTCTGTGCTTAGTTTTTAGGATATTGAAACATGTATTTTTTTGAGGATGAAGCATTCAGGTGCTATTTGGAGGCCTGTTATGAGAAGACAGTGTTTTCCTTCTGTCAGATGCAATGTGGTATTTGCTACAGTGGAGAGCCACTCACTTTACTTTTGGAAATAGTTATGCAATGCTGATTTTTGTTTATTTTTATTTTAAATTTTTTCCTCTGTTACCCTTCTTCTCTTCATTACAACTTCTCATCCTTTTTTCATATGTACATAGCTGAATTGGATTTTCCTGCCAAGAACAATGAAGTAATCATATGAACCTTTGTAAAGTTCTGTCACAGTGCTGCCATTTCCCTGCAATAAAAATTTCCAGGGGTCAGTTAAGCTCTCCTTTCCTAAGTCAGGCAAAGAAAATAGAAATTTGGCAGATCTCTGTCACTACAGGTCTCAAATGTAAAAGGACCACGAGGGTTTGCATTTCAAGCTTATAAATGTGTTGGATAGCTTTTTATTGCTTCTTATTGGAGCAGAAACATAGTGGAAACATAAGAGGATGCTTCAACACTGTTTATAATTCTGTTCCTTTAATGTGTTTAGGGCTTGTATTGGTTTGTTAGAGCATAATATTTCCTTATTATCTGTGAGTTTATGTTAGCCACATCTGTGTGAGAAGTGAAGATAAGTAATCTTCTGCAGTAGCTATATTACATCTGCATTTTACACTGCAGCAGTCCCTTTGGGTATGGTTGCATGACTTGTAAAGGCAGAAGCTCACATATAATATTTACAGTTGGAGGAGTGAGTTGAGCTTGTGTTTATGTAACACAGATGCTGCTTCTGCAGTTCATGTTTCAGACACCTGTACCTTTAGCCATGGCTGAGCCATTTTCTTAGGATGCAATTTTGTTCCTGATATAAACTGATGAGATTGTGGTGCTGACGTTATTGATGCTCCTTCCCTTGTTCCCCTGGTTCCTGCATTATGCTTGTGTGAGGAAAGCTGCAGGAGCCGCTTGGCAGGAGGGAGGAACATTGTGTCATCTCAGTGACAGCCAGCAGTGAGATCTGCTGAGTTGTATCATCGAACTGCACCATAAAGGTGCCCCTGCCAAATGCAATACTTTCAGTTTTTGGCTGAGTCAGTGGGTGGATAATGGCTGATGCAGTTCTGGAGTGAGRGCAGGTATGTGGAAAGAGTAACCAAATTTAAAAAGAAGGAAGAAAGCTAGCAGGACCATCTCTGTCCTTAGAGGCACAGGTGTACCAGGCTGTAAAAGAAGTATTTGAGATGAAMTTAGACATGCATTCAGTTTTTGTTTTTTTGCTGCAGGCTTCTAAAATGTGCTTGTGGTTTGACAAGCCAGTTTAGAAGATAACCTGATAAGGTTTTGTTCTCACTCACCATGTGTGGTCTGAATATTTTTTGGGGTGGGATTTTGTGTTAGAAAGATGGTAATTTGTTCTTGGGATCTGTCTGGAAGGAGCGGACAGTTCAGGCTAGGCTGTCAGTTCCTTCTATTCCCAGAAGATGAGGCTGTAAAACAGTGCTGCACATCRCAGTCACCAGCCAATTCATGGAAGGTACCTGCTGTCATTCCCTCCACTTGCAGGCAGGAGGACAGAAACCAAGGGAGTACCTTATCTCCAGAAGGTGGGGGGTAGAGTCTACAGCAGAAAACCAAGCTTCCACATCTACTTTGTGAGAACCAGACACTCAGCAACATTCCTTCTGTTGACACTGTGAAGAAATTTGAAACTGAGAATGGGTCTTCTTTGCCTCATTTATATTAACTGGGCTAATGAAAAAAGGCAGAGAAGTTCTCTTTCATCATGGCACAGTTCCTGTAAGTATTGTGGCTTGAGTCGTCTTGCATATTGTAGAGTAGAAGTAATGTTCATGTATCTTATCCGAGGTAGATAAATCCTGGACTACTAAGATTTTTGCAAGGTATTGAATATCTTGGTTAAAATAGTATAGAATGATGAGGTGCAGCTGATTTTAGTAATGGAGAGACACATGCTCCTCTGGTTCAGCAGCTGTCAGTGGGGAAGCTTTTCTAGGACAGGAGAACTTCTGAAAACAGGTTCAGGAAGCATAGACAGGGCAAAAAAAGAAGGAAACTTTTACTTGTTGGAAGTGATGAGAAGCTTCCAGGGGACTTTGGATAGAGGATGTAATCTGATTTTTCTAAACTTCTGCTCCAACCTGGACATGATTTATAATGGTAACATCCTCGTTTTCTCATTCTGCTACTGAATGAGCAATACTAGCAGAGATCAGTGTTCAGCTTAGCTGGGAGATCTGATATTAGTTGTGTGGGAAACAGAAATCTTAGAACAGAACCATTTTTAGTTTGGGCAAAGATGGGAAAAGTGAGGTGGCTGAAGTGAGGTAGATTCTGAACAGAAACAAGCAAATATTTCAAGTAAACACAGTCAATTAATTGTGGAAACAAATTGCAAAGACCAGCTCTCTGTTATTATCAGTTCAAGAATGGAGCTTAGAGGGGAAAAGAAGTCTGAAGAAACCCTTTACTCCTAAGAGGAATTAATTCAGGGATGCTGAAAGTCAGAACAGATAATCCCWGTGGTCCTGAGTATGTCTTTGAAATATTTCTTCAACGCAGTTTGAAAATGTATCCTCCTGTTATCTGTTGCAAATCAGTATAAAGAAATGAAAACTAGGAYGGAAAGAATACTTTTGTTACAATAGACTTCTTTTATAAATCGGGTTACTGATCAAGTGATTAGCTCATTTTAGCAGTTTTATGTATCACAATGGACATCCTATTTTTGCTGCTTTTTAATCCTAATAAAGATACCAACTCTGAATACAAGGATAAAATTGAGTAGTCTCTGGGGATTTTTCCCTGTCTTAGTTTTGTGAATAGAAATATAGATTAACACTAAAACCAAACCCAGATAAATGATGTTCAGAAAAGAATTACCCTCCTAAAAATAGAGGAGGCAAACATTGGACTATAATAGCAGACCATTAACTCCATCAGAGTTTTCTCACTATATTTAAAGATAGATTAGGATCATATTGCATAAAGACTTTCCTCTGAACCTTCACAGTGGATGTATATTTTGAAGATGTATTTTGCAGTGTCTTCTGGAATGTTGAAAGGTGTTAAACCCAAAATATATTGGTGCTGAAGTAGTCTGTYGTGTAAGACTACAAACACTTTCCCAAACTGGGGTATGAATAGCCACAAACCAAATTTTTCTGAATATGGTACCTCTGACAATGGGATTTCTTTTTCCAGGTTCCTTTCAGGTGCATCAAATGCAAGAAACCTTGGTAGCAGCAAGATACTTTACAGAGATTATTATCCATCCCTGTAGTTTGTCAAATGAGGATGTATTTTTCTCCACTGGGCTCCTGACAGGTCAGGCTGGTGAGGAAGCAGGGACTGACACTGCTTGCTTGTGCYGTGCTGCCTTTGCTCTGTGTTGCAAATTCTGGCAGCTTTTAGGGCTCTGGGGGAGCCCAGATGAGAGCTGCAGGCAGGACTGTGGGGCTGACGCACTTCTGAGGCACAGATCCAGTGGCAGACAGAGACAAAGGTCCTGTGGTTTTCTTGGGGAATAATCAGCTGGCTTCTGTTGTGACAGATGCTCTGAGCATCCCTCTTAAACAACAAGGCGTGATTTAATAGGATTTTAAATACAACTCATGCTCTTGTTTCAGTTTATAGGCCTGAATCAAATAAATTGGGGAGGAGAAAATGCTAGTTTTTTGGCTTGAAATTTTCAGGCTGTTTTGTTTAGGTTTATGCAGCTGGTACATCCACAGCTGATAACTCATACAGATGTCATGTGGAGAATTGTAAAGCTTATGGCTAAAAAACCCAAWAACCCCAATTTACTTCACTTCAACATCTTAATTAGTTTTATAAAAATAAAATGAGGCATTAGGAAATTTGTGCTTGTGGAAGAATTCTAATGGGGTGAACTGTAAAATGATAGGGATCTGACTAAATCTAAGTTCAGTTTACAGGGAGAGAGTGGATGAAAATGGATCCATGTGGATACACCTGTACTGGTGCATGTCCTGGCTCTGAGAATGGAGCACCCTGGTACTGTGGAACTGTTTGAAGAAAGGTTTCTGGCACAGTCAGCTTTGGCCAAGGCTAACTTAGAGTCTCGCAAGCAGCCCGTGGCCATGCTTTAAATGTTACAGCATGCCAGGGATCATTCCCAGTGTGCAGTTTGCAAGCAGCAGCTTTGGGAGGCTGAAGGTTTAATAGCTTTRGCTGGACGATGCCAATTGGCCTTGGGGCCAGAGGGCTGGCCCAGGCACTCTGGAGTTTGCTCACTGCTCTGACCAGTGCAGGAGGGATTTCATGGGAGTTTTGGTAGCAYGTCACCATAAGGAAGTGACCTCTCTGACCTCTCCCACATACAATTTTAGACATCTCTTTTATKTTTAATCAGATATTTAATATTTGTRTTAAGAATATCTCTGTCTCTGCCTCTTTTGTGTTCTTTTGCAGCTTCTTGTTGAAAGACAGAGGAAAATGTTTTTGTCTTCTACTTCTACACTTCAGGTTTTCAGGGACATAGTAAAAGGCATGTTGCCTTTGGTACCACCAGTGATGATGATGCAGTAATTTTGCTGTTGTTGATAATGCATTACTTGCATGCAAGTTTAGGAGCTGCCTTCTCTATGAAAAAGTGATTCTTTCACATATGCCTAATAAACTGTACCACTGTGTGCAAATAAAGGAAAAAGAATGAGACACTCTGACACAAATTTACTGTGCAATCCACTTCTTAAGAAAGGCAGTGATAGTTTGTATTTGTAGTTTCTTGAGATGGCTGCCTTATTTAAAGGACATAAGAATTCCATCAGTATTGCTTCAAAAATTATTTTTGTGGTGCATTTAGATAGGTATACTTGGTTGTGTGACAGGAGCAACTAGCACATGCATTTTGAAAATCTTCTGATTTCCAAATAGTATCTAGGTCGTATGATACCCACAGGCATGATTCAYCCACCTGGGCTTTATGCCAGCCAGCAACTGCATGGATATGACACTCCAGGAATACTGTAAAATTGTTAAACTGATTTTTTTTTCACATAACACTGTGATGATAGCTGTAAAAAATATGGCACATAATTTATAGTTCCTTTCTGAAAGTGTTAATTTTATTAGGTTGATGCAAAAAGTACACAGACTTTCATTTCAAAGGTTGCTGTCTTGATATCAAATCCTGTTTGAGGCAGAGGTTGTCTTTACCTGAGTGTATCTTCTTGAAGCCCAGCTAGCTSTTAAGTGCTGATCTTAATATCATAGAATTTTTAAGGTTGGAAAAGACTTCTAAGATCATTGGGTCCAACCAATCTTAATTACAATGTGATAAAAACTGCCAGTGTTCTGCCTCTTTATATAAATAATCTCTTTGAGGAGCAGAAATGCCATAGATTTAATACAAACCTCGTGTTTTTTGTTTGTTTGTTTGTTTGTTTGTTCTTTCAAAAAAGTTCATTTTCAAGAGATGACGTCATGCTTACTTTCAGGCATGTGTATTATGCTGACAGACACTCTTAGCTAAATATTCAACAAGCCTTGCTTGGGAAACTGTTGAGCTATATTTTAAAAAATGTGTAGRTGTCTAGAAAAACAAAAATGTGTGTAGCTGGGGTGGGCTTTTTTCAGACRTACTGACATGTTCATCTCAATGAACACTTTCAGGACTAAATTCCTCTGAGACTTGCCAGGTTATTTACCTTGCATTTTAGGTGCCTGTATACTTWAAAAATGTAGCCCCTAATGTCTTTTAAAACTGACTGCCTCTTTTAACTTCTACTTCTGAAGACACTCTTACAGTTTGCTTTTTAAAAATATCTTTAGAGGGTAAGGGCTGAAATTACCAAAGCTGAATTAAACAGACAGCCTTATACAAGTGAGGTGAAGAAGTATAAACTTTGCCAACATGTAAAGAAACAGCAGTGCTTARCTTTTATGAATATAAAACTGAAAAAAAAAAAATTCTCCTTTGTCTTTCTGAGTTTGTGACTTCCCATCCTATGGAAGTGGGATGGGAGAGGAGGAATGTTCTTAGATTAGTAAGCATGTCTGTGTTATGGAGAACTTGCTCTGACTCTAGGTTTTTTAATT
This sequence comes from Cardinalis cardinalis, assembly GCA_014549065.1. Classification (NCBI taxonomy): domain Eukaryota; kingdom Metazoa; phylum Chordata; class Aves; order Passeriformes; family Cardinalidae; genus Cardinalis; species Cardinalis cardinalis. Next base: position 50,761 of record JACDOX010000140.1, read on the forward strand.
TTCCTTTTTCCATCTAGATAAAGAAGAGGCAGCAGGATGTGGTGAGGTTTCTGGAAGCCAACCGCATAGAGTTCGAAGAAGTGGATATCACCATGTCAGAGGAGAAGAGACAATGGATGTATAAAAATATTCCYGAGGACAGGCAGCCTGCACAAGGCAATCCACTGCCACCACAGATATTCAGTGATGATCGGTACTGTGGGGTAAGCAGCTGTTGTGCTTCTCAATATATTAGTGTATATACCTTATGTTACATACAATGTATTAGTACATTATGTACAATATATTAGTACACTCGGGTGGCCATTTAAACATGGGACTTGCTGTAGAGCTTTCTCTAGTAGAATCTGAATTAATGGGGCAATAGGATCAGGTAATGATCATACAGGGGAAATTGAGGTAATTTTTCTGTAAATCCTAAGGCTGTCTAGGGGATTCCCTCCAGGAATGTAAAAATCAGAAATGTCACAACCTTCACGTATGACCTGTTGATGGTAAAGTGCCTGGTGAGASCACTGTAAGCTGGGAATTTGTGGTRTTCTTGCTGCTTGGRTTTAGTCCAAGCACAAAAATTCAGTAGGAAGTCTGTCTTTGGCACAGTAAATGAGAACACTGGCTAGATTGAGTTTTATTGTTATTGTAATTAAGCTCCTTCTCTGCTGCTGTCACGGTATAAATTTCATTTATGCTCAGAGTGTCTATATGCAATCYGAGTGTTTAGGATAAATGAGCACTGTTTGCTGTAAATCTGACAACAGGTTGATGGGTGGGCTGTTTTTTTGGTGTAAGTTTCTCCATCCACCAGTGCAAGCTGAAGCAGTAGCCTTTGATGTGTACATCCAAAGTGATTCTGACTTAGTCCCTGCTGGATTCAACTGTGCTGCTCAGATCTGTTGAGAGCCTGTTGACTGCAGTGCAATTGTTTGCTTAATGCAGGAAGGATATAAAAAGTGATTTAGGATCCTCTGCAACAAAGAGATTGGGTATGATGCAGCAGCTAACTGGTTTCTCAAAGCAAAGTATTTAACATCCTTCCCATGTGCTTTGTATTGGCCTTCCTTGTTTACCTCAGCAGTATAACTCTTATCTTCTTATTTCCAGGTAAGGTAAGTCAATCAAAGAAATGTATCTGGGACGTGGAAGGGATTATTACCCTTGCTTATGGATCAGCCCCTCACTTACAAATAACAACCTTTACGTTCTTCTGTGTCATTGTAGTTTGCCTGGGAAATACAAAATTTTAAAGCTGTTGTATCTTACCCTTTCAGATTGCTGTTACAGAGTGTTTTAACCTAGTCTTAGATGTTTCTGTTTGGAATTAGCAAGGTAGAAGATGTCATGCAACATGTGAGATGATCTCATTAATCTGTCTGCTGAGCTGATARCCATTTTGGTTGAGCAGAGTTAATCCTATTACTAGACCTCGCTGTCTGCATGAACATCTTTAAAGAACAAACGTGCTTTGAAAGAATTGATATTTTTTAGGATGAAGGAGAAAGTATGTGCAGGATCTCCAACATTCATGAGTTAACCTGCTGCATTAGTTAATGAAGTTCTTAGGTAATAGAGTGGAGGCAAAACATTATGCAGAAGGCAAAAGAGGTCAGTGCTGGAAGGGGGGATAAAATATTACAATCAGATAGAAGTCAGCAAACCTTGCACATTTTGTCTCCGTCATTTCCACATTGAGCGTTTTCATGTGTTTATCTTGACATAAATAACTAAAGCATAATCTCTACTGAGTAAGCTAAACTGAAAAAATACTGAATTTTCTGTTAGTTGAGTTAGTGAAATTCATAGCTTATCATTTCTGATTTGTGTCCAGGCAATTTTTAATCCAGTTTTATCTATTAAAAAACTCTTGTCTGTTTTTCTGCATTCTACAGTCTTATCAGGAGACTTTCTATGTACTTACACTGTTTTATGCATTGTTGCTGACAGTTCACACTTACTTTCAATACAAACTAGTCAGACCCATTGCTGTTCCTCTAAAGGCATGAGGGCTAGACAGTGCAAAGTAAAATAGGTGCACTTTTTATTTTTGTCATGTTATTTCARTGGAAGTTCATGAGCATATGATGTCCATGACTCGATGTTATGTTCATAGCTATACTGGTTTTAATATGTTAGTATCAGCATTAATAGTTTTGGGATATTTTTTTCTCACTATTTTGTCCTTAAAAAACACCTCAGCAATGTGCACAAGGGGTTTATCTAAGACTAGATTTTCTGGGCTAGGACATCACCATTTAAAATAATCACTTTTCAGATGTAACTGCAGTCTAGAAGAAGTTTGTCTTTCATGATTTCAGTAAATATCCAAAATGAATTTGTGTCAACCATTTGAACATCTGACAGCTCATGTTGGAGGGGAGAAAGGTGCCAAAAGATGATCAATGTTTACTGGTTCACAGAGTGTCTTGTACCACAGGGGGAGGGATTCTTCTGGTACTGAGAGGCAAACTCCATGTTTTGAAGTGTGAGCAAGACCTTGTGGTTTTTCRGAGTTGATGTAATTGCAGATACAATCATTAATCATTAATCTATCTCTTCCTTTTCTCAGTCTACTGGGRTGCACTCCCAATTTTTCAGTAACAATTTATGCTAATAGATTTTGAAATAAAGTACTTGGCAAGAACAATTTTTATTTCCTGTGAACAAGATAAGAGCTGCAAGCACCCAAGAACACAAATAATTTTACTGATAATTAAGTGCTGTGTTATAGTACCAACTACATGATAATTTTCATATTTTCATGACTTTACAGTCTGTTGTTTCATCTTAGTGACATTGCTATAAAGTAGCACGTGAGAACAGAGTCTACCTTTCAGACAAATCAGACACCTGATCCTCTTTTCAAATTTGCAGTATTGTAAATCTGAAATCAGTATAGTTATCTTGCTCTAGTTAGTGCTCTGTAAGAGTGAGGAGATGTTAGTGTCTAGTGCATGTTTCTGGAGAAAACTCATGCACTTTGCAGAAAGAATAGTAAAGTGGGGTTAATTTGGAGTAGAGCCTTGATCAGATCTGGTAGGTTGTGTTGTGTTGTTGGGCACAGGAATAAGTTTTGTCTTGCCCAGTTCCTTGCAGAGCTCATCTTCAGTCAGATTTAGTAGCTCCTGCTATAGCACTACAGCTCAAGCCACTCAAATTGTAGATTATATTCACCCAAGAAAATAATCCCATATTGTCTTTCCTAGCCACTGTTCTCCAYAGCAGAGGGGCTTTACCCACCTGACTTGCTTGGTCATGTGGATGTTTCACACTCATGGATAACCTGTTCAGTGACTCCAGTCGTCAGGTCCCCCCCTTGATCATGAGCCTATCTCTGTGTTGCATCTCCTCCTAGGTGTCCTGATGTGCCACAGGCCCACTGAGCTGTGGTMATCTTGTCCTTACATTCCCAATCCAGGTCCCCTGCAGCCATTTCAGTTCTGGCAGCCTGCTCTGCCTGTTCCTTGTTTCCATGTTCTTTGGTGACATGGCTCTTGGGTATGGGAGTATCTACATAACATCCTTWATGAAGGCTCTCTACCCAGGCAGCAGTGCCCTGCAGCAGCCCAGATATTTAAGCAGGAAGCCAGAAATCCTGTAAAACTGAAWGTCTGAAATTAGGCCTGTGCCTCACACCTCCCTCTTCTTGAATTCTCCACAGCTGAGTACACAACTTTTCTTAGACTAGAAGTGACTCCTGGATCTTTCAGAAGACTGGAAATAGCCACTTCCCAGTGAAACTGCACTCTTGTGAAGCTAGCTGCAAGTTAGCACTTTGAACAGTGACAGTTTTATATGCAGCAATCTGCCACTGAAGGGAGATTGCCTGAAATTTAGGCCAACAAAAATTAAAAGGAAATCTATCTCCAGGTGGGAATTTGAGCCAAAGGGAAAATATTTACCTAGCAGGCTGACTGTTTTTTTTTCCCTTTGAAGCTGTTCATATGGTTTAGAGTGTTATGGTAATTCCTGATAGAATGCCTAGTGAGCAGCAGTAGAGGCAGAGATACGTGATATTTATTGTCCTCCCCTGAAATGTAATAYATGGGTGTCAACTCCAACAAAACAGCAAAGGCGTATAGACAAAAAAGAAATTAAATAGGCTGCTGAAAGAGGTGCAGTGTTCTTGGGAGACCATTCAGTACACAGACATTTATTGTAGCCCTGATTTCTTTGCACTGTTACGTATCATTCTGTTCTGGGGTKTTTTTAAGATAATGAAAAGATGCATGCATAGTTTTTTTTCTTCCTTTTTTGTAGATGTCACATTACAACTAAATAACTGCTAGCTAAAAGCTAGCTAGATAAAAGAAAGAATTTAACAAAACTGGCTAGAGGCCACCTCAGATTTTCTGCCCTGGCCTGTCATTGGAGAATTTGTTATTAATCTGTGCCTACAGGTACAGAGAGCTTGAACTCTGTCTCTAGATACTCAAGCAATGTGGCAGAATTCACCTTAGCATGCCTGCTGTAGTGTGTTCACTTAGGGACTAGAGGAGTTGTGAGGCTAATTTGGTATCCAGCAAGTGTACATTTGGTTCTCTGCACCCTTGCAGATGTCTTACCTGATTCACTTAGCAAGTTTTTGGTCCCAGTCTGCTTTTAGAAGAGGGATAATTTTGCTAGATAAAAGTTACCATGAATTACTCAGAGATCATGTAACATTTGTTAATGGTTAATGATGCTAAAACTTTCTTGACTAATTATTTTTGCCCTCAGAAGTAGAGTTTCCTGTGTGGTGAATTTAAGCTCTGTGTGAAATTGTTCTTAATTACCTTTTGCAGTTGTGTTGCAGCAGTTTTTGGCTCAGAGGCACCCMCAAACCATAGGCTGAATGTGACTTGAGGCCAGTGACATGCACTGTTTATCTTCCTGGTTAAGGCTTTGTCTCAAGGAGGAATACAGAAGGCAGAGCTGGTGTTGGAAAGCAACCCTGCCCAAGAGTCTTCTCCATGTTGGGAGGATTCTGCTCTGATCTTACACAAGGGCTGGTTACAACTTCAGACTGTGCCTATGCTTTTGCCATCCACTTCTCCATTGCTTTTCTGTGTCCTGAGGAAAAGAGCTTTAGTTCTATGTAATAAGTACTTTATAAAGGGAAATGTGGTACCAGAGGCAAAGTGTAGAGTAGCCAGCTTGCCCAGTGCCGGGACTTAAAAGCTAGAAGCTGAGAAACTAAGTAAAAATAAAATAATGCAAGAATTTTATTTTCCTCAAAGAAGTCAGGACTCATTTCAGTAATGTATAATAGTGTTGCTGTTTGCCSTATAGCGGAGAGAGTACAATCCTGTTGAGCACCACAGTTTTTATTTGGACTAAATAAACTTCATTAATAGCTGTTTCAAAGTGAAGTAGCAGGTATTTTGTAAACAATCCCTTCACATAAAGATGATAGGCATCAAAGACATCACTGGAGATACCTTACTCTTTTTGCAGACTCTTTATTTCTTAAATAGAATAATGTAAAGTGTTTATGTATTTTAGAACAATTAAAAGGGACTGGTGCARAGTTAGAATTGTTACTTCTACAGGAGATAGTAGAAAATACTGCATATTTCTTTTTCATTTTTATATTTATTACACTGATATTCTGCAAAACTAATCAGCAAGTGTGACATAATTATTAAAAATTTTGTTTGGGATCCTAATTCTCCTTTCCATGGAACAGAAACTTCCTATTGTGCCATGCTTTCTTGAAAAAACAGGTTTTATTATTGAAGACGTTGGACTGCTTTAACTAAAGTCTTTTTAAAAGGTGAGCTCTAAAATAGAGGATAAATGATGTATGAGGAAAGGCTAAGAAATCTTAATAAGTGGCAGTAATACTTTGAAGTCACATAGTATTGCACAGAATACAGATGAAGCAGTATTTTGGAACCATATCTAGAAAAGGCCGTGGCTGTTGTCAGAGAACAGGCAGGATGAAATAAGTAATTCATTCTGCTACTGTTCCACTTGGGTCCAAGTTAAAATATGTGCACRCAGAGCTACTGTGCAACATGGTCATTTTGTGTCTTTTAGTCATTACCTCATGGAACAGGCTGACTACCATAGTTAACTCCCTGATATTTCCATCTCTCCCTTTCTCAAATTCTTGTTGTGGTCTAATTTGATAATATTCTTGTCCAAACAATTTGTGAAATGACACAGTGAGCTAGAAGGTGCACAAAAGGTGGAGAGTAGCCCCTAACCGTCCTAACAGCTCCTAACCATCCACAGTACTTAGGGATTCTGCCCCTTACTCCCCTGAACTCTTCTGCCCCAGGTGGGCACTAGGTACTGGATTTGAGGTCTTCAGTGCTTGTCTAAGGGAAGCCCTGCTGCATTTGGACTCCCTGCCTTGGAGGTGAGGAATATCAGTTCTTAGACAGCTGATGTCTGTGTACCCTGGCACCATTGCTGCATGAATGGCAAACATCACATCAGCCTGAGTTTGTCCTGTACTGTCCAAACAATAGAGCTGTGCCTGACATCTGCTCCCTTTTATTAAAGCCTTTGTTTCTGGAAGGCTACAGCTAGACAGATTACCAAAATAAACATCTGGTCTTTAGTAGAGGAGTAACAAGTTGTTTTGTAGAGTCAATTCTATAAGCTCTTTAAAAATCCTGTGCAGAGATCTTATCAGAAGGTTAGGTAATGAAAACTGTCATGTTTAGCTTGTTCTGTGTTGTACAGACAAGATCTTCTTTTATTTGTGTATTTATATAATATTAGGAGAGACTCACACATGCACACACATTCTCCAAGGAGAGCTGTGCTGTGTAAGAGTTTTCCATTGTAATCCTAATCAGATCAGTAAATAAATGTCATCTGTTCTGGAGAACTGAACTGCCCTTTTCAGGGACGATGTTAACAGCTCATTCTCAATGGAACACAGTATTAACTCAGTCAGGAGCAAAGTGCTGATTCAATGTGTTTAAATTATGGGTTCCTCACTATTACTTGAAGGAGCGATTATGTCATCCCTTTTATAAGAACAGAGAGATCATAATCTTATATTAAAAATATTGACAAAGAGAAATAARTTTGAACAGCATGCCAATGGAGTAATCTGTAAGTGTCCAGTAATCAATGCACTTTAAAAATCTTTAGGAAAAGCTATGCAGGCCACATTTGTGTGGATTTCTTGTTTTTCAGCTTCTTGGTGTGGTAAGCAATAAAGATTTGTCTGAGATGTTTAACGAGCTCAATCTTGTTGCCAACTAAAAGCAAACAGCAACAAAACCAACTTGTTTGTTTAAAGAAACTTACTGGAAAGAATTTTATTCACAGTTGCTGTCTTTAAAAGTTCATTAGATGTAATGTTCTCCTAATTTCACTGCATTAGTGAAGGTAAAATTGCTAACTGTAAATCTGCTTTGTGTTAATGTTTTACTTTGACCCAATGCCTTCAGGTTTCTGCTATGTTCCTTGAAGCCCAAATAATTATTTATGCTGATCTGCAGTGCTGCCTATTTTAACTTTGGTGTGTAGTAAATAATTTCTCTCAGCAGTGACAGTGTTTATTTAAACAATCCTGAGTATACCTGCTTAACAAAATCCTGAGCCAAATTAATTATGGCAGTGTCTGTAATTACATCACTGCAGTGATTGGTTTCCAGGAATACATCACGCTTAAAGAATACATCACACATAAGGTCTAGTGATCATCACAGCTGGGATACAGCTGATGATGTGCCAGCTTGAGCTTTGTGAACTTGGCCATTGCTGTTGAGAGAAGAACCTACCCTGGAAGTGGGATTTCTAAATAAGAGAGAATTCCCAAGGACCAATGGTTTTCCTACTGGAGTAAATTGCATAAAACCCACAATGAAGGCCAGAAAAACCTGAGGCATTTGTGTCAGATTTCCTGAATGCTTGTCCAGTGTCTAAAAGACTAAGCTGATGTTAGTTTTCTGTAGCATTTGGGCAGTAGATGGTCTTTGGCATTACTCCATAATGTAGACATTAACCAAGTTCTCCTGTCTTTGATTAATCTGGTTTTAAAGAGGTGCAAAACAGCTACAGCATCTTTTATTTCCAGGGTAAGCTGCAAAGATTCAAATTTTAGAAACAAAGCTGTGGAAGTGTGAGGCTTGGAGGCTTGAGTTGTTTTGTATTTTGGTTTCTTTTTTTTCCCATTACCCTCATACTTAATGGACAACATCACACGGCCTTGCTGATTACTGGGGGTTGGAACTAGATGATCTTTGAGGTCCCTTGCAGCCCAAGTAATTTTCTGATTCTATGATCATTTTAAAACGTAGTGTGTGATACACCTTAAGATTAGCATAAATGGCCTGAAATTTGTGAGGTCCATCAAGCCCAATTTTGTCCCAACAGTGGCCATAAGCCTAGGAAAGACCACAAACAAGATATGAAATGGTCAAGTATTTTCCTTGTCTCTAGTTATTTTTCTGAAATAAGTGTCACTTTAACATATTTAGTTATTCTTACTACATTTTTCTTTCATGAACTTGAACCTTCTGGTGGAAACCTTTAGCATCTTCAGTATGCTCTGGAAGTGCATTCCATGTGTCCACTAACACATCTAGTACCAAGCATCCTGCCACCATAGTGATCTTCACAGCCTTCCTCGCCTTCCTCCCCTTACCCTCTGGGGTAACTTTGGTCCTGAGGACCTTTGCAACCACAATTTGTCTCTCTATCCCAGTTTAGAGTCACTCAGCAGGAGCTGGGAGAGCAAAGCACAGCTTTAGGCCACACAAGGCCAACAAGATTTTGCTTGTTTATAGGTGAGCTACAGGCAAGCAGCTCACCTACAGTGGCTTCAGTTTATTTTCAACAAAGCAAGAGCTTATTAGGTCAGCTAATCCACTCCCTAGCAGCTCATGGAGCACATCAAGTGCTGTAACTGTTGTGGTATTAAAGCAGAGAGGCTGTGTCCTGCTCTGGTTATGTGGTGGGTGATGGACCTGCCTCCAACTTTAAGGGTGAGGAACCATGCCTAAAGCAGTCAGCTAGTTGTTACCTTGTTGAAAAGCCCTTTCTGCCTTGAAATAGCTTTTTACTTACCTTCTTTATCCTCTTGTCCCTTCTTTATCACTTTAAACCATCCTGAGATATATTTTTTCCTCCTAGCTGGCATTTGTCTTTCTTGGTAACATTTCATACCCTCAGTCATGGGATTTATCATCTGTATTTTTGGCTTTTCAGCTTCTCCAGAGGGATTGAGCWTCTTTGCATTGCTGATGATTCACATGCACTATCTCCATGTCCTACTAGTTTTAGTACTAAGTTTTTAGTCAGTTTTGATCAGCTACTGATGTTGCCAGAATTCTGTACATTAATGAGCTGTGATTAGCAGCTCTGGAAAGCACTAAGTTCCATAATTTAAAATGCTACAGTCAAAATTATGTTTGTACACATAGTTGCCTTTTGAAGTGGGACAGTGGGTATCAGTTTGTTGTACTTGTATATTTTTAGGTAAACTGCTGCTGTCTGAGTGCCTCCCATTGACAATGGGAGCCCCTTSCTTGCACAGGGGCAGGACAGCACTGCTCCACTGATCCCAGCAAAGCCACAGCACTCCCTGGGTAGAGCTGCTTGGGACAGTGACAAGAGGGTTGTAGTAACTTGCTGCCAGTGGTGAAGCGTGGTGCAGAAAGAGGGAACTTCTGCCTTGCCAAAACCAGTGAATGGTGGTGTCCGTCCTCTGTGGGAGGCAGAATGTCCACAGAGCTTTCCCAAATGAAACCCATTGGGTTACCAGTGAGTTAGGCTCCTGCCTGGCTATGAAAATCTCATTTTCACTGAGCTTGTGCTGTTTTCCTTCTTCATCCTCTACATCTACTGCTGGTAGCAGGTGATGTCCTTTATTGAGATTAGAATTTTTATGTCGTCACCCATGGATTTAGTGTCTTTACACATAGCTCAGATCTGCACAGACTTCCTCTCCTTCTAATGGTAAGATCAAAGGCAGGGTGTTTTTGGAGCATCCTTTATCTGGTCTGTGTCACAGGAAAAGCCAGGGATGCCCACTTTGAACTCCTACCACTCATGACACAACCRCTAAGTCATTGAGATCATACTTCTCTATAATCTCTTAAGAAATTACTGTGCTAAAGGGAYTTCTTAAAATTTTTATAGGACTGTTATGTATTTTTGTAACATTTTTTGTTTCACATTTGAATATTTTGAGATCACAGATTATAATTGCAGACATCACTAAGAAGATTCTCGTATTTAAAATTTACTTCTACTTTATCTAAAAGCATGATGCTTCTTCTCCCCCACCACCCATGAAAGTAAGTGTCAATAGGATTTAAATATGTTTTGCAATGCAGATATTTCAAAACATCRGGGAGATTGCTTCTGGTGGATAATCTCATGTGGTTCTTAAATATTCAGGTCCTTTTAAAGTGAATCAATCCACTGGGTTTTGTGCTCGTTCAAATATAGAYTTGGCTCGCTGTTTAACCTTCACAATTTTTTCAGTAAGTGAATCCAGGTTTGTTGATGAATAAGAATATGGAAAAAACATAATAAGTCAGGACTTGGTAATTCTAAAAGTAAAATGATAACTAGTACTTGAGGACAGCTTGTTATTATTAAGTATTAAATTACTTYACAGAGGTTAGGTTAAACAGATGTTGGTGGATTAGCTGAGTGTCTGTCATTGTCAGAGCCACAAGTGCAGCCTTTTCTTCTCAGTTTCTGAGTCCTTCTCTGCTCTRTTTTTCTTACCATTTTATTAACAAAGAGTGAAAAAAACGTGGTCTTACAATAGTGATACTTCTGGAGCTAATTCAAGTACTGGGATTAAGAATCTTCAGGAGAATACCAGCATTTGAAAATGGTGCTGAGAGATGATGACTCACCTGAACAAACACAGAACCTTCCTTGGACAAACTGTTGAGACCAAGAAGTGTCTGGGGGTTAGTGAAGACTGCCTGTGGTGCTTAGGAGGGAGAGTATTCCTGGCAGGGACCCAAAAAGGTGTCTGCCACCACAGCTGCCTGCCTGCAGGTTGGCTGCTGGTAGTTTACAGGGCTCTAATGGGCATCTTCAGGCATTTTAGACCTGCCCTGATGTTAAAGAAAGGGCTGTGGGCTGTACTCATCCACTGCTGCCCTACCTTCAGCTCCAGAGAGTGTGACTCACTTGTCAGTGGGCCCCATGGAGCAAATGAAGGTTATTTCTCAGGTTGGTCACAGGCTGTCTTCTTGTGTGTTGCTTATGTAGCCTGTGTCCCTCATGGGTTTTTATCTGCCTTAGAAGAGTCAGAACAGACCTTTTTAAGGTTTAATATGTCCATGCAGCTTTTGAAGTCTCATTCTTAGAGGTCAAGGGTTTAATAAAACATCCTTCTGCAGAGCTTCAGCATTACTTATTACTCCTCTAGGTATTCAGTGATTACATTGTTCCTTTTTAATCYATGGCACAGTTGGGAATCCTTTCAGTAATCTTGCAGCTTACACCATGCTTAGTTGATTTGCCTGTTTTACTTGGATTTACTTCCTGGCAATTAATTGTAAATTTTAATTAATTCCTAGGTTAGCATATGCTGTGTTTTATGAAGAAAACAACAAAAAGTCATTTTAACAAGGTTTACTCTTTCTACTTTTGTCAGCTAATATATCTGAGGCCTGAGGACCATTATACACTCCTGCTGGCCTTTTGGTGTCTTTCACAGGTGCTTTCACAGGTGCTTTCACATGGTGCAGCCATGGTTGTGGTTTTGGGGAGGCTGGGGCTGTTTAAATAATTACGCAACTGCACAGTATCCCAGTTCACACTGATAGAGCGGTATATCATTGCTGAAATGCTGGTAAAGCATTTCCATCTAGAGCACCATAAAGGTTTTAGGAGAAATTCTGCAGTTAAATGCCTTTAAAATATACCCAAAATAGAGTTTCTTTTGATGCAGGTACATGCTTATACTTTCCTGTCAAAGTAGTGAGAGATGTTGAAGTTAGAGTATTTATGTGTTTTTCTTTGCCTCTGTAGTTTGTAGTTTGTGATATCATTGCAGTTTAGGTTTTAGGTTTGGGTAGGAGAATAGGGGTAAGTATCAGTATTTTTTTGAGCATTGCTCTATGTTACTCTTTATTCTAATACAGGGTGTGGTAATATCAATAAGGAAAATAGGAATACAAATGTTGACTCACCTTTTCTTCTTTTAATTCTCCAGGATTACGATGGCTTTTTTGAATCAAAGGAGAGCAACACTGTATTTTCCTTTCTTGGACTGAAACCTACTTTGGCATCAAAGGTCAGTGTAGTATTGCAGACTTTTCATGGAATTCTTGAGAGGTTGAGATTGAATTTTCTTTGATCCCTGTGTGGGATGGAGCTCTGTGTTTGGATGCATCCCTGCCTTGATCCATACTTTGTTCATATCACCCTAGTGCTAATGAAGTAATTGAGATGGTTGTAAGGAAAAGTAAAGCATTTTAAATGAAAACAAGCATGTACATGGGAGTAATTTGGGACAGCAGATAAATTAAGTTCAAAGATTATATTCTCCTTCTCATTATCAATCTAAATTGTAAGCAACTGGCTTGATTATAACAAGAAACAGAACTTAATCACTGGACTTTCTGAAGCCTGGCATAATGGCTCAGCATTTACTCATTAGGCATTAATTAATTTCATGCTGAAATGCTGGAGTAGTCAGAACTTATATTAACTTTTTTGAATTTGGTTTTAGCAAACACATATCTAGAGGTCAGAACACAAAGCTAGGTAACATCTTTCTGTTGAGGGCAGTATAACAGAGGAAATTTTATTGCCATATGGAAGTCTGGACGCTTGTTCGAACGGATTGTGTGGTGCACCTTTTGGCAGTAGATCAGACACAGAGGGGAGGATTTTTCTTTCCTTGGATACKGTAGCTATAGATGTACTTGGTACTATTACTGTTTCAAGCCTGGGTGGTAGCTCTTGGGTATCTATAGAGTTCTTCTTCTGCCAGGAATTTATTTATTCCTGGACCCCTTGAGGGACAGCAGTAGGAAAGAACCTCAGCAGAGGACCACAGTAGCAGGTGATTTTGGCAGCCTGCCTCACTTTGTAATTTGGAGAACTTGTCCTAGGAAAAAGATGATGTTCTGATGCAATCTGAAATAGCAGCTCCTATGCAGCTCTGTTCCTACAAAATATGGTGTTGGAGGCCTGGAGAGGTCTCTCTATGAACTTCCTGCTTCAGTCTGGTGGTACTTCAGGGAGATGCATCCTCAGCTCCTAGGGGGTCTGGGGTTAGGGTCACCYTAGATGCCAAGGTCACAGGTATGGGAGATAACAATGTATTCATAATGTTAATATTATGTCAATAMTAATTAATAATACTCTTTATTTTTTTCTCTTTTCAATAGSAGTCAGAACCCTAGAAAGCCCRTGTGAAGTACCAACAAGCACATTCCTGAATGAGTGACTCTATTCTTCAGCACATAACAGCTTCCCTAATGGATCACTGTGATAGAGCAAACATATGTCAGTAGTAGTAGTCTGCTTGCCATGAGATGGTGCTCTCCGATAATGTGGGGCTAATAACATGCACATGAAGTAGGGTTAAGGCTGGGCTACTCATCTGTTGTAAAAATGCTCACTGTTGATGTTTCACTTTTGTCTTTTGATTGCTTTTGCAACTGGCCCTGATATTCTAACAGGCRCATGTGTTTGAGAATAAGGAGTGAAAATATAGGGCTTGTATCATTCATGGGTATTCTTATATAGTCACATTCCTCACCTTTTTTAATTCCTCCCACTACTGTAGTTCAAATGAATAGTTAAAGTGCTGCTGGTTATTATGGTGTTTGTGCTGGCTAAGATCCAGAAGATAAAAAGCATCAATCTTGAGCTCTCAGTCTAAGCCAATAACTGCCATATTTTTGCTCTACATTTATTTATTTATTGCGATGTTTATTCTAGATCATGGTTATTTTAAGAGACATGGGCTGCTAATCTTGTTAATGAAGACTTGATTTGTCTAATGATGCACATTGCAACTGACTGTTTAAAACAAGTTGCTATCATGAAGGAGGTGCCAAAGTGAAATATTTTGACGTGTTTCCAAATGCAGGTGAAGTGTTCAGTAAAACACTTGGTGGAAATACTGGGGAGTCCAGAAGAACTAAAGGGGTCTCATAGCTAATGATAACATGAAGTTATCTCTTAAATGAGGAAGTCTTAACACCCGAGGTTGGAGCTCTATAGTTGKACTGTCTTAAAATGAAATTTTGCCAAAACTTCAGTTTACCTTCAGTAACACACAGCTCCACCACAAGCCACATGAGAGTCAGGGGGGTACTTTGAGAGCCAGGTTTCATTCCCATGATGGTTGAACACTCCACCATGGTCCAAGAGCATGCCTAACTTGCCTAGCTSTTGTCCTGGTTTTATATCCCCAGCTGTGGTGATGCGGAGGTGCCTGGAAGGCAGTGAGAAAGCTGAGCATGTGCTTTGCCAAATGAGGCCAGAGAGGTTGTTCAGCTGAGGAGTGAGTAAAGGCAATGGAGATTATTCCAGTGGGACTGCACTGATGCACATAGCAGAACTTAGGCCCATGACTTGCCAATAATTATTAYAAAGTGCATCCTAGACAGAAGTAAAATTGCATCATGCATTTTGAATAAAATCTGATACATAAATAACAGCTGTGCTGTGATGTGGCTTTTCCTACAGTGATTTYATACTGGCAAGGTAGTGCCACCGCAGTGAATGTCCTCGTGTCTTTGGGTAAATGGGAGACAACCACTATGTAGAAAAGCTACTTTGCAATCACAGCATCACTCAGRCTGTGTGGTTTGAAGGAAGCCAGACTTGTAAAAAGTGTCAGAAAGCAACACTATTGCAACAAAAGCAACACTATGAAACAAATCACATGTTCTACTGGCATCTGTAATCATGGCATACCAGACATGTCAGCTGGAAAGCACAGCTGAAGGTCATCTGGTGCAGCACTGTCAAAATCAGGCCAAAGAACCACACTAGCTTGAAACAGATATGGGTTTGTCTAGCAGAGCATTAAGAATATCCAGAGATGAAGATCTCATAACTGTCTAGGTAACCTGTGACATTGCTGCAGTGCTTTCCTAGTGAAAACTTTATCTTTTAAAGTCCAGCTTTGACTCCTAGGCTTTAATTTGAGGCTGTTAACCTTTGCTGTGTCTTTTTGGCACTCACAATAAGAGATTGGCACCATTCTTTTTTTAACAGCCCTCAAGGTAGTTGGAGGCTACCATTGGGTCACCTCTTAGCCTTCTTCTTACCAGACTGAACAAACCTGGCTGCTCAGCTGAGCTAAAGAGCTAGATGGAGGAAGAGCACACACAGATTTGAAGTCTGTGGCTGTATTTGCTGGTCAAAATCTTTGCCAGAGCACCTTCTTTAGAGGAATCCTGAATGGGCATTGATGTATGTACGTACATTTTTAAGAATTATGTTGTTTGTGTCAAGGTACTGTGACATCCTTGTAACCAATCCCGTATTTTCRTGAGACTTGAACTTCACTTTAGGAAGGGAATACGACATGAGGTGGAGCTGTACATTGTTAACGTCACCACATTCAATATAACTATTTCTTAAAAGAAGTTAAAATATTTAACTTTGTAACTGAATAGAGAAATAAATGTACGTAATTTTGCAGTTGATTACAGAGAAGCCATCCTGGATTTATCATGTACTTGATACGTTGTAAACTTTGAGAACTGCCTGAAGTCCCAGGTCTGAAAAATTTACCTTAGTGTGTAAGCATATACACATGAGTAATCCTGGATGAAATCCCAGGCTTACTAATGTGAGAGGAAAAGCCACACTGATTTCTCCAGGGATAAAATTAGTTTCACAGAGCTCCTTTTGAATTTTGATAATTGTAGAATAGMAGCCTCTCGTTTAGTGGAGTGTTAGTCTTGCTTCAGCTGTTAAGTAAACCTGGCTTATTTTGGAGCACGTGTGTGGGTGTAGTCAGTTGTATGGAGGACAACACTAGCTCCAAAGATATCCTGCTTGCTTGCATGGATTGGCAGTGTAAGTCCCTTAGAATGTGTGATTTTGAATTATAAATAGCTAGTTAAAAAAAAAGCATATATGTTTGGATGTGAATTTTGTCYGTTGAATGACAGCCTTATTTTTGTAATTAAAGCAAGTAGACTTCTAGTTTGTTACATAAGATGATCAGGAATTTTTTAATCAGTTTTGTAGTAATGAAATGTAGCTATCAGGTAACTGAAAAGGTCTGGGGAATCTAGAGACATTTACTGAAAGAAATAGGAAATTCTTAATTCTGTTTAAGATTTTGGCATATAGAGTTAYGCTTAAGAGCCAAATGGTCCCAATTTCTAGCTAATACTGATAACTACCCCCCTTCTTAAAATGGATAGCAGTGTGAGTGAAACTTAATCTTTGTACCTAGCTAAAGTTGCTGTGTGGGCTGACGTGCACGTGCACATTCACTGTATCAGTGGCTTTGATAGAGGTGTTTCTGTTTGTGCCACACACTACTGGATAGTGCCTTGCCAGAAAGAGGACTGTCGCTGTGGGGTCTTCTTAGATATGCTTAAACTTTGAACTGAGAAAGGCGTAGTTTCTACATTGCTATTTTTTAATAATACAGTAAATTTATTTTGATGCCTGAGTCAAAAGGCRCATGCTTTGTAAGACTGAAACAGTTTTTGATGAGTCGTCTGAACTCCTGATTTTTCCTAGGTGACTTTGTTTTTTGATTTTCTTTTCCTTTTTGTTAACTGTCTAGAATCAAACTTTCCAAGGGAAGTGAACCTGGAGTAAAGCCCATAAATTCATGTTTACACTTTCTTTAAAATAGTGTGATTCTAGTGTTTAGCAGCCCAAGTGCTATCACTGAAAGGAAGAGTAGCTGCCAAGCTCTCAGTGGATTTCTTGGTTGTCCCTCCCTGTCCTTTTCCACCATCAGGCCATTTATTTCAGGTGTCCTATTCAGGCAATACYGTGATTCAGAAGTAGGACCCTGAAATTGCCTTGTGGCCCTTCACAGGAGTGCARGAGTGGRGTGATCACTAGGAAGATGCCAAATCTCATTAGATTTCAGTAACTTATTCACTGATTTCACTACACCTTGGCATGGACAGTGGGAGGAGGATGGAGTCCCATATGTTCACCCTTCACAGAGAGCCTGAGTGCAGAATGGCCCAGAGCTTGCTCTGGCACCCTGAGCAGTGGTTCTCACAGGGGCCCTTGGCTGGCACTGGCACGTGTGACACTATGCACCACTGCTTTCCACAGGACTCCAGCTGCATCAGGGCCTACGCTTCACCCTCCTGCTCCCTAAGGAATGTGGGAGGGAAAACAGAGAACATCTTCTTGAGAGCAGTCCTTCAGCCAGGGCAGATCCAGCTTACTCCCTTCTTCCTGGTCCTTACCTCTTCCTCACATGTTTAATCCTGTCCTGTGTAGACCTACCTGTGTGCAAAGCTTCCACTCCCAGCCATCTGTAACATCCCTGTGGGGTCACAAACRTGGTGTTCCCCTTCACAGTGTCAGTGTACTGTAACTCGGGAGGGGAGGGAGCATGTTGCATCCTAGGCTGTGTACACATTATGTATTAAACTCTGTTCATCTAATAAACTGCAATTCAAAAAAGAAATTTGCACTGTGTTGGATGTGCTAAAATAAACAATGAAAAAGTATGAGTTTATTCTTGCTGTGGCTTGCTCTGGTGGCAGCCTGGAGTTTTGGTTTGGGCAGGTGGAAGCACTGCAGAACTTTTCACTCAGGATGGGTGAGCCTGATTCTGTGAGATGTTAGTTGGCTTTGAGCCCCAGAGGCTGCATGGGAATTGCAATATGTCAGGAATACTTGCTGGTTTGGGGTCTCCCCAGATAAAYAGTAGTAAAGGAAAAAAGGGATGATGTATTGTCTTCCATTTCTTATACTTGAGTTACCTGGAAATAAAGGGCAGATCCTTTAGAGTGGCTTGGACACTGGGGACAGGAAGTTTTCACACAATGAAYTTTTGTTCCTAGGGTTAAAACCTCCACTGCTTTTTACATCTCAAATGAATGTGAGTTCCTGATTTGCCTATCCACTTTACCAATCTATAGAAGGTAATTGAATACATTTTACCAGTTAAGTGACTAACCAACTAGTACAGTTTGCATAATTACAGTTTTCCCTTGATTCTCAGTCTAGTAAATAGTTTTTAATACCTTTTTGTTCCTGTCTAAAACTTGCCCAGTCTATTGTGGTTGCTGCCATGAAAAYTCCATTTGTGRCTTTTGCTGCACCCTGGAGCAAGGYTCTGAGCCATCTGCTCTAGGCAGGATGCATAAAAGAGGTACAGATGGAATAGGCAAGCCTGAAATGCCTGCAGTGGGATCCTGAGCTGCTGAGTGGGATCAGTAGCACTGCTCTGAAGTGAGTGGAGCTGTAGTAGCTCAGCTCTTATGTCATGGTGGGTAGAAGCAGATTTTGCTGCATGGGTGGGCAGGATCTTGATTAGCAGAGGAAGTGATGTTCTGTGTCACTTTGCTGGTGTTGCATCACAGCCTGCRCTCTGTGGGAGAACCAGTGGCACTGCCATTCCTCCTGCCTGGCTGCTGGGGACCACACTGAGAGCAGAAAGCAGGCAAAGGTCACACAGTGTGGCATGCCTTGCTGCTGGCTGTCATCCTTCTGTGCATCCCAGCTCCGCCTCCGCTCCCTGTGCCAGGGCAGCGTCAGTGCAAAAAAAGTGCTTGGAAGTCATCACTGTGTTTGTACAGTAATGTTTGTGCCAGTCTGTCTGCAGCTCATTCCTACCAGTCTGGGCTGTTAAATGGTCCTACTGAACTCTGATTTGCTTGATTTGCTTTTCAGGTGCCAGAAGGACTTGCCTAATTCATCCCCTAGACTTCAACCAAGCTCTCACAGCCTTGAKGGTCTCATCTGAAGTAGCCTCCTCAGGCTGCATGGTGCAGCACAAGCAAACATTTTGAGTACAAGTCCTCTATATGATTTCTTTAAAGGTGATCATTGCATATAATTCAAAACCATGGTAAATTTGGGAAACAAAATGGCAGATTTAAGGAATTAGCAGTCTAAAGAAAAGGTCAGCTGGAGCCTTGAAAAATTGTGTTCAGAAGACAAGAAAGGAATTGTTACATGCTGATTTGGAAACAGGGAGTTGAGAAGCAGACACCTTGAGAAATATGTGCCAGTCTCTGGCTGCTTGGTTTGCCCATCCAGTTTAGCTGTCTACATACATCTAGTTCAGGAGAGGAACCTCACCCTCCAGGGAAAGCACACACTCCCAGGTCCAGGGGTTCTATCCCCTTCAACCATGCCACACAGCAACCTGTGCTTATCTTTCCTTTGTACCCCTTTGGAGATCAAGATCAATTCCACTGCAATCAATGG
Source organism: Cardinalis cardinalis (assembly GCA_014549065.1). Taxonomy (NCBI): domain Eukaryota; kingdom Metazoa; phylum Chordata; class Aves; order Passeriformes; family Cardinalidae; genus Cardinalis; species Cardinalis cardinalis. The sequence continues at coordinate 70,069 of JACDOX010000140.1, forward strand.
CTATCAAGATGTGAAAAATAAGAGCTGAGCCAACATCTCTCTGTGTTTCAGSACCTTCCACAAATAAACCTGGCAGACTGAATTACTCCGCTGGGAACCCAAAGGAAGAAAAAAAAAGCTAAAAAAATAGCTTGGGTTTTTTTTGCCTTGTTTCTTTGGATAAGGCACTTCTGGTATCAGCAGGATTTTGCCAAGATGTTACTGTGAAGTGCCAGAGTTGAGGGTGTGGAGGACTTCTAGCCCCAGAWGCCAAGCAAAAGCCATGACTGCTTTTCTGTCTCCCAAAGGGACCAGACCACCACTGCACCCAGGCATGAGGGACTTGTTTCACCAGTGTGTGACCGAAGGAGTGAGGAGCAGATCAGTGCTGGCTGGCATGGAGACAAATCTGCAGAAGGTGATCAGGAGCCCAGGGGCAAGGCARGCAAATAATAAGGAGCTGTAGCAGGTGAGGTTTGCTGAAGATAGCAGCTCAGGTCGGTCCCATTCTGCTTCTCCAGCTGCTGMTACCCCACTACTCCTCTTCATTAAAATACTTTCAGTTCACACCTTCCCAACAGGAAAAGGATAATTATCAGATTTGATGGTTTCTGCATGCATTCCCAAGATAACCAATTTTCCTTCTTTCCTGCCAATCTGTGTGTCAACTTCTCCTTCACAGGGCAAAGCTGTAAGGAAAGCACACATAGTGTTGGATATATGGATACATGGCGTGGGTGCTGCTGCYGTGGGGCTCCAGCGTATAAGCGCCAGCCCATCCTTCATTTGCAAAATCCATCCTGTGAAACCTGATGTTAAAGGCTAACAGCTCTTCCCTTCCTTTTCTTTAGATTCTCTGAATGTCACAGTTTTAAATGCGTAATGAAGGGAGGTGGGAAGAATGTGGGTGTGAAGAGGTCAGCCTTTCAGGTGGGAGAATTAAGAAAGCTGAATCACTCTTGAGCATGGTACAAGCAGCACAGTAATGTGTTCAGATACATAAGATTTATCATTTAATTGTGGATTTTCTAATTAAAGCTGTATCTGGATGGGGCTCTAGCTTTTCTGCTGCACCTCCTTTGCCCACACACCCACGTTGTCCTCTTTCAGCTATTGCCTAATGGCTGTCTGCTGGGAATAGCCCTTGCAGAGTCCTTTGGTGACATCACCTGCCTGGAGCAGTGACAGAGYCATGAGCCGTCTCCAAAAGGCAGGAACACTGCTTGCTGGGGTGGCTGTGGTCCCACAAGCGCTGCCTCTGCCTCTGCTGCAGAGCCTGTCATCCTGCTGCTGCCCTGGCACGCGGCACCTGGAAGTGTCTGTTTAATGGCTTTCCTACATCAGACTTCTGTTATCATTGCCACTCTTGACATATCCTTCAGCCTGTTTTAATCTCTTGGTTTTCAKAGCTTCAAATCCTGTTTTTCTTCCTGGTCTCAATGGTTATGCTGGGTTTTTTTTCTTTTAAATGTATTCTGTGAGTGGCATGAGCTTGAGCTTAAGCCACAGAAGGGCTTTTAGGTCAGAAGAGTTATACAGCATTGCTGTGAAATATGCTCTTGAGTCATTAAGGTAAATTGCTGTAGCATCAGTGCTGCTCCAGCTGGACTAAAATACTTAAGCCCTAAGTGGCCATTTCATGTCCTTTGGAACATTCTTGCTCTGAGCAAAGTGTGATTATCCATCAAACCCACTTATACCTACTGAAACCTGCAGAGGGGATGGCATTTCAATGCAACAGATTTCATGGTCTGCATTAAATAATCAGCCTAAAGGAGATTCTTGGGTTACAGAGACAAGTCCTCTGCCTTTTCTGTTGCCACAGAGACTATTTCATAAAACTACTTAACTCCAGCTAAAAGCACAACATTGGATCTGGGTTGGTGTTTTTTCCCTGTGGGTTTTTGGCTCTGCTGYGCTAGTTGGAAGGTTGTCTCAAAATCCTGCTTCTCTTGCAGCAAAAAAGAAACTCTCTTCCAAATTCCAGCTGAAGTTTATTCATGGCCAGCTTGTCTTCATTGTCCTGGTTGTTCTTTCATTTCAGTAAGTCTCCCTTGCAGGAATTACCTGTCATATGAGTTGGTTTCTTCTGCCTTGGCTGTGCTTTTATCAGGTAAAAGAAGTGGCTGAGCCAGTGCAGAGTCCAGTTCTCCTGATGGCAGCACTGACATCCAGGGCCAACTGAGATCCCCAGGATAAGGAGATTCCCACTAGTCAATAGCATGGAGTAGCTTCATGAAGCAAGTCCAGAATGAGCTCTTTAATTACTTCAGCTAGCAGAATTTGTAATTAGAGATGATCCTGATACTTTCTCTCAGTGTCATGGCAGAAGTGCTGCTGTTTAACAGTTTCTCATTTTAGCCCTGACTGAGCTATTGCTCCAATTTACCATATTTCCTGGCATATTGTGTGGGCAGATGAAAGAACTGTGCTTGCTAAATACATGAATTAAACATTCCCTTGACAGATTTTAACCTTCATTTAATGCAAAGGTGTCAGAAAAATCGATAGCCAGGGATGCACTCCTTGAACTTACAACAGCTGCAGGAGTGAAATACAGATCTGGAAAAGACCATGGGTAGCCAGCCATCTTTTAAAACTTTTAAAATTTTATTTCAGTTTGATAGATAGWCATATGTATTAAAATTGTTTGTAGAGATGGATTCCAGTTCCCCACTGGTTCAAACAAGGACCACGGACTATCCTTGGCAGACAGCAGCAGCTCCAGCATGAGATCCTGTATGTGAGGGGCCTGAGATCTGTTGTGCTCATGGCTCTGTTTGTGAGCTGTGGTGAGCAAGACAAGGGCAATGGCCACTTTTCCCCAAGCATGTACACAGTCTGTCTCCTTCCTTTCAGCGGCTGAATGCTGCCTGCTGTTCCTGCACAGGGCTCAGGCTCTCCCCCTTTGCTGCTGCTTCTCATTCACCCCCAGCACAGTGCTGCTGCCTGGATTTCCTAATGTCAAAGCAAAATTACTGCGTTTGTCCCAACAAAATCACTCTTGTGGTGTTTGCTCCAACCTGCTTCCTGCACTCATCTCTCAGCAGGCTCCTACAACTAAATCCCCCACCTCTTGTTGTACCATCCTACCTAGACTTCCAACACATTTACCAGTGTAATTTCCAGTTTTCTCTCCTTGCTTTACACCTTTTCGTACCTTCAAATGCAATCTCWGTGCCATTGTGTCTTCTCTTTGCTTCACATCAGTATCCCTGCCTTGTGTCACCAGCTGAGAGGTTATGAAGACAAATTAGAAGTTTTGGGATATTTAATAGGGGGATATGTAATAAACATACTGATTATCTTTTTCCCAGGGTAATCAATTGCCATTGCAATGTACCACTCACCAGAAAACACCTTTCAGTGTGACAGCCAAAAGCCCCCAGAGTAGATGCATCAAGACGGTGCTGTGGAGTTCATGCTCTCCATACCCCAGTGGGACATATGCTCTTATGTTTAATAATAATATTAGTAAGAAAAACACTGTTGGATATGTCCTAAAACTATGGAGAATGAAACATGAAATGTTGACTGCTTCAGCAGCTCTTCCCAGCTAAAGACTGGGGAGAGTTTTGATCACTGTAACTTTACAGGACCTTTACCATGATGACCTGCTCAACATCCTCTCAGTGTTAGGAGGGCCTAAAATTTGTATTAATCTGTCTTCAGGGATGTTAATAGTTAAATCTAGAAAAACATTTCAGGTTTTCTTAGCTTCCTCTATCCCACCCAACTATTTTACAGTATCTCAGCAAAGTCTTCAACCAATCAGCAGCAGTTATAAAAGATGCTCTTAGAGACTTAGCACTATAGGGGATCAATAAAGGCAAACTACATAATTGTTGTACCTTTCTGAAGACCTTTTTTCACATCCTGGGGAATAAAAAGAGAGGTGGAGGGCTGAAAAAAAAGTGAAGTTAGAGAATGAGGTCTGTAGTGAATATGGGCTTCACACTGTGCTGGCTGAAGATCTTTACATTAGGGATGTTTAGAAAAATGTCATTCACTTTCCTTGTAGAATAAAGAGATGGAAAACAAGCCAAGGCAATAATTATTTTTTGCATTTTTCTTGAAAGATAGAAGCCCCAGGAGAGCAGGTACGTTGACATTTTTTTATGTGCACTTTCAATCACCTCATTTTTCATCAAGAAAGGCTTTGATGGAAAACTACTCTATCAGCAGTTCCATTAATAAGAAGTTCACTTCCTACAAACTAGCACAGGAAGTTGTTGAATTCTCTTCTCTTTCTCCTGCACCTCCTTAGCTATCTGTTGTTGGGAGTTCCTGCTGTAACACCCTGGGGCACACCCTGGCGTGGCATTCCCCATCTCCATCAGGGATCMCCTGCTCACCTCTGAGGAGAGCACAGCTGCTCTGGGAAAGCACAGCCCTGTTCTCTTGGCCATGGGGATGGTGCACCAGTGCATAGTGAGGCACCATGTTACCAAGGAGTGGTAACCCATGGGAAAACTGGAAACTGGCCTTTTCAAAAAGTGGAAGTCGTGGATTTGCATCTTGGCTTGCTTTGGAGGACGGATTCCTTTGGTTCTGCCGCAAAGTGTCAGTCCTGTGTCAGAGACAGTGAAGCCAGGGAAAGGGAAGGAGGGAAGAGCCCAGCCCAGCCATGATGGGGTGGGTGGAAGCAGGAGTGGGATGTGCTGTCTGTCACTGACATCTAGAGGACAGCACAGACAGTCTGTACATTGTGAAACATGAGGTAACCAAACCTCAAGTGTGGTGAGCCTTCCCTGGCCCGGCCCCCCTCACAGGCACAGAGATACTTGCAGCTGAAACTTGCTGGCTTTCCATACTCATGCCACCTTTAAGTATTTTACCCAGTTTGAACACTAACATGGCATCTTTTGTTATCTGTGAGGCACCAGCTATCTTCTGTGGGTGCATTCTTCTTCCTCTCCCCAGCAAACACAAAATTTGAGACTGACCAAACCAAGTCACAGCAGCAGAAGTTCCATCACGGGGAGCACACGGGCAGAGCCATCACCCCACCACCCCCTGTAGCTTTGCTCAGCCCRTGGGCTCTGCTCAGCCAGGTGAGGGAGGCCAGGGGCTGGCAGAGACCTCTGTCTCCAATGCTGAGGTCCATGGGCGCTTGTTTGGCACCCTGTGCTGACTGCAGGGTCAGTAGGGGGCTATGGGGTGTTGTAGGGTACAATCCCTAYCACAAGGTGGGTTTCCTGCCCCACTGGACTCTGGCTGGGGGCTGGATGGGATCCTTTTGCTTGGAGGAGCATCCAGGAGCATTGTGTGATCCTGTTGTCATCCATTTACATTATGAGCACTTTATGCCTGCCTATAAAGAGCACGTTGTTCAAGCCTCTGTTAGTGCAAGATAAGGCAGCTTTTMAAATTAAAGAAAATAAGTAGGGGTGCTCCTGATAAACTAGCTGTAATTTTAGAGACATATTTTCACAGTAGGCTCCTCTTGTTGGCACAGCTGAAGAGAAAGAAAATAAAAGTTATTACGGACAGACAACCTTCTCTGTGTCTCTCTGCCAACACCAAGCTTTTGCAGATGTAGAAAACAATAGAAAGGCCAAACAGCAATTCCTACCATTTCCAGAAAGCTTTAGAGGGATTGTTTTTAACTGTTTGCTGCTCTTTGGGCTAGGGTCACAYCTTTTGCCCCAGGAGATGGTCAGTAACCACTTCAAGCCAAGGAGCTGCTTCTGCATCAACAAGAGCAGTGTCAGCAATGATGAAGGAGTCATWATCCCACCTGTGAGGCCACACTTGGAATGCTGTGTTCAGTTTTGGTCTCCACTAGGCAAAGAGATGTGGACAGGCTGGAGAAGATCTGGAGAAAGGCCACAAAGATAATTTAAGAACTAGAAAAATGTCACATGGGGAAAAGGGTTTGTTCAACCATGAGAAGACAAGGGGGGCGCTATTACCATGCTCCAGTATTTACAGGATGACTGTAAAGATGGGGACTCCCTTTTTACAGGGAGTCACATTGAAAATACATGGGGTAAGGTGTRAAAGTTAATCCTGAGGAGATTCTGACCAGAGATGTGAGGAAAATTTTTCACAATGAGAACAATCAGCCACTGGAATACTCTCTCCAGGGTAATAGTGGATTGCCTAGCATTAGAMAGTTTAAGGATTTGGCTGGACAGTGTCATGGGTCATCTTGCCTAGGCAATGTTTTTGTCAAGAAAGGTTGACCCAGATTGTCCATGGGGTCCCTTCCAACCCRATATTCTCTGGTTCTATGATTCCTCTCAGGGTAGCAGGCAGCAGCTCAGCACTCTGTTTAGACCACATCAAACTGGCACATRCAGGGTTAATTTCACAGGCTCGTGGATTACCCTACACCTTGGTTTTTCAGCTCCCCTGATCACTCTGTCCTCATAAAGAAACTGAGAAGATTAGTAAAAGGATGAGTAAACTGTTTTTGCACAAAACCAATAAAAAYGTTTAGAGGGATTTTAATTGAGTGCTGGATTTAATTAGCTTTTCCCATGCTTTCAGCTTTGCTCTCTGGATTYACAAGGCTGAGCTCAGTGAGAGCAGGTACGGCAGTGTGTGTAACCTGTGCCACTGCTTCCAGCAGCTCTGCACATTGGCTCTGGTCAGCCACCCCCATTGCTGCCTGCTGCCCTGCTGGGGAGGCTCCTGCACGTTTGCTTTTGCAGGCATTGCATCCCAGTGGTTGACATTTGCAGGTACTTATTTTATTTCATTAGATTGATGAAATATCTTGAGTAAAAAGGAGTCAACAGTGAGCATGGTCATCATGCCTGTGGTGATAGAAATGGCATTTCCCCTTCTGCACACCATGTCAGGAAAAGCAGACAAACACAACAAAAAGAAAGTAGGAAAACCTGCTCATCTGCAGTGAAAGCATGTTGTGTGTGGAAAATAAACTGGGCAGTGGACACCTGGTGGTGCTTCAGTAGAGCTGAATGACATGGGGACTGACTTCTTCACAAAGCTTTAAAATTGCAAAGTTGTGCCAGTTATGCCCTGCACCAAAACTTTCAAATATTTATTGTTTCATGTTATAAACCAGTCAGTAGTCACTGTCAAGGAAATTTCTTCAGTGGATGGAGAAAGGTGACTTTATTCCTCCTCCCTGTTCCCCCAAATAGTGAGGGTGTCATTTRCTGTTTCAGCGCAGACCCTAGTGAAGGAGGTGTATGGATGAGGTAGAAGTGGCCCTAGCTTAGGTGACATCACCCCCTGGGACAGGAGCCACCTCTTTGGAGCACTCCTGCATGAGAATGGCGCTTTGGGGTCTGTTGTGCACCATCTGAGACAGCTGGTGGGGAGGACAGTGCCTCCATGGCCAGGGAAGACTGATGGAGGCAAGTCCAGGGGCTCAGCTCAGGGCCACACAGGGACACCCCAGCAATCAAGCCAGTTGCTAAAGGAAATMAATTTTAAAAGCAGATGGTTTAATTAGAGCACTAAGCTCCCTCGTTGTAATGCTATGTCTCCAGATAGTTTTACTGTTTTATTAACAAGTCTCTTGTACTTATTTCTTTCCTGTTGACAGATGCTTTCATCAGGGTTATATAAAGTCCTGTTTTCATCCCTACTTTGCCTAGAAATAGATAAAAAAAAAGCTGAAATACAGATTAATAATTATATGCAGAGTGAAATATTATCCACATGCATTTTTCAAGTAAAAAAAAGCAATTTTAAGCCAATTCTCTTATTGCTCCACAGCAGTATGTGCTTGCCTAGGAGAGGTTTCTCCAGGGAAGCAGCTGTTTTACTGAGGCTGACAGGAGCTCTGTGCCACTGAGGGAGAGGCAGAGTGAAATACCTCTCCTTGCACAGGCACACAGAAATGGGAAAATTCCCCTCAGAGAATTTCAGTGCTGCTGCTGTCAAGTCAGAAAATTAGGCTGCAATTAGACAGGCCCCTGTGAATCTCTGTTGCTTCTCCTACACACTTTAGTGAGCAGCCAGACTGAAACTATGTAGAAAGACACAAGTTCACCAAAATTCCTGGGGTAAAGTTAGCTCTCCTCATTGCTGGGTTCAAAGATGCTCTTGCAGGAAGCAGAAGCTTGCCATCAATGGTGCTCCTGTGTGCTTGCATGRCTGTGTAGGCAGAAGGACCAACAGATGGACAGGCACATCTTGAAAACAGCACTGTGCTTTCTCACAACCCAAACCACCCAAAGCACAAGCTCTGTTAAAGCAAACCATGGTCAGAGCAGCCACAAGACCTAAACAGCACTGCTCTCAATTGTTTAAATGTTGGTTATGACCCTTCAACGTTAGGGATTCCATCATGATCATAGCAACCCTATAGCTGCACCCACCTCATCAGTGGTGTTACCACTGGATAAGTGTGTCATCATTCTGTGGACATTTAACTGCAGTCCAAAAGCTAAATCCATCCTTTAGCCTTTCATTCAGTTTAGAAAACATACTACTGTTTTCTGTTTAATTGAGCTACCTCAATTAAAGATTAAAGAGATGGATGCATCTTAACTCAATTTAAGATAAGTAAATGAATGTTCTTATGTGCACAAGGTATCAAAGTTCTCATTACCTCAAATGRATGACTACAGAAGGCTGCTTGAATGCAGGCATTTGGCTGTCTAATGCTGGACCCAAATCCTGTCTTCTGTGGGAAAGGTAAGAGATCTCCATATTTTATCCCATATCCATCTCCAATGCACCAGTGTCACAGTGCCCAGACCTCCAGGGACACCCTTTCTTTTTGCTTGTTCTACTACAATTGCCCAAAACTTTGCTGTAGTCACTGTGAGGCAAGATTTTGGGGATGGAGGAAAATTAGAAAAAGTCTGCCTAGAGTAATTTTAGAAGTTCCGCCTTTTAGTGAAAAAACTAATTTATGCATAAAATGAAAGGCCAGTCGAAGAAAGTTGGTCTTACAAGAACTTTGAAGGTCCCAGCTGTGCTTAAGATTTTCTCCAAACTTGTATGTTTGCATTGCATTTCTTTTTGACTGAAAATGCTCTTAGTGCTAAGAAGATACTGACCTGGTTGTTCCTGATTTTACATATAAAAAAAGAGCAGAACATCCTTGAATTCTTCTTCAGGGAAGGACAAGACAGGTCAGGGAATGGTACAATCTCAACATTCCCTAATAAGTTGCTTTTCACAAAGTGCATTAAATAAACAATAACCACTATATGTTGCAGGCTCTGTGGTTTAACTAAAAGAGGCCATAACCCTCTAGAGTTTACAAGTGCTTTGTATGAACTAAAATAGTTTGGCTGACATCTGCTTTTGCAGCAGATTTCCCATAGCATCCAGCTATTCCAGTTTATTCATAATTAAATCACAACAGAGACATCTGCTTTAAAAGTGAAAGTAAATCTTCCAAAGCAGTTACAGCTGCATGGTCTTGATATCTTTTTTTTAGAGCAATGGGACCATCTTCCTTTCAAAATGGCCTTTAATTAATCTCCTTCTTCCAACTACCTCTATAAATACTACCATTGTCTATGGTTTGTTACCACAGTAGATTACTGAACTAGAAACAACACAGAAGGACCTTTTAGATAAGATAACAGGGAATGCAGCTGTGGCAGCAAGGGAAGGAGCAGGAGTGGCACAGAGCAGAAATGTCACTGACATGAGCAATGATAACCTTTAAAAATGTCTCCAATGAAGTAAAGATCAGGAAACAATATAATCAGATCTTTACTGATAGCAGGTAAGAACATAATCAGGTCTTTATTGATACCAGATAATAAAAAAACCTCTCTTAGACAGAAAATGCTTACTCAGGTTTTTCTGCTTAACTGGCATTTCATCTGGTTTAGGTGCTGGGAAGCAAGATCAATCACTCCTTTCACACAGGCCAGCTGTCTTCATAAAATGTTTTATAAATTACAGGAATAAAAGTAAAATCCTGTTCATCTRTGCTTTTGTAGTAAAACATCACCCCCTTTTTTTAATTGTTGCACTTCTGTTTCAAAGGAAGCCCAGATTTCTTCTGTGTTTTCCTTTACTCTTTCATCAGGTGTCCTGATTATAACATCCTATTTTTGTGTTCACAAAATTACTTGTCTTGAATTTGCAGCCRGGGTCTGAGAGGGGAACTGACTGGCAGCAGGGATAAGAGAGGTCTCCCAAAACTTATATTCCTACTAAAATTATTACAATAAATGGTTTATCACCTCTGAGCAAAATATCTACAAATAGAAAATACTTTTCCCAGCTACTTAGAAAGGAAAATTGCATTTTCCCCATCASGTGTCAAGTAAAGCAGCAAAATGCTTTGGTTTTCTTCATCCCCTTTTTAGCCAAATCCAGGTTTGGTCAAGTCTCAGCAAAGCTGTATCACCCAGAAAATTTGTTTCCTCCCTGAAACAAAGCAGCAGCGTGCACACCTGCTCAAGCACAAACCTTGACACAGACAAAGCCACCTCCAGCAGTGGCAGATCCAGGCAGACCTGAGCCCCAGAGACATTTTGTGCAGCCTCCAGTCAACAGGAGGTTGTTCCTGTCCCTTGTCCTGCCCCTGCTGTGGTGCCCARACTGGTGTGTGCTCAGACTGGGCATCCCTCCAAACCAGGAAAGCYTTGTGGGTTGCGGAGGATGAGGGTGGTGTTGGGATGCTGCCTTTGCAGGAAGCAGGATGGTGTCCCAAGGACATGTTCATGACTTGTGAGTGGGATGGGAAGGGAGATCAGGATGTGCTGTGAACCCCAAAAAAACAGGATGAGAAAAACCTGTTCCAGGAGAAGATTTATATGGGACAAGACAGTGCTTGAGGTTACTTGAAGCTGAATAGGGGAATCAAGACATAGGTGAGCCATCATGTCTCAGAAAGCACACATGACAAGCCAGCTGAAATTAGTATGAACCAGGTAATTCAAGGGGAATTCAAGATCTTTTGGGGAACTGAGCCTTGTRAGGGCAGCTGTGCCTAGGAAGCGGAATAATTAATGACATTTAATGCTGAGATTGCACACATAGTGGTATCAGGCATTTGGAAATAAATGTAGCAAAACAGGGATAACCAGGTAGTTTGTCTGGGAGGAGACTGGGTGGAGAAATGTAGGCAGGGGTGGTGAAAAAAGAGCAGAATATGGGGGAGGGGGGTGGAAATGGAGAATGAGTCAATAAACCATCCTGTGGGCATCAGGAGCTGGGATATTCACTGGCAGGAGCTTGGACACCATTCAGGCAGTGCTGAAGCTGATGTGCACATCTGAAGCCCRCCAGGATGCTGAAGGAAACACCCTGGATGATCCACTGGATTCCCCATCAGTCCAAAGGATTTATGTGGAAGGTTAGAGCAGGGTGGAAGTGTACATGGAGTGGGAGGACACAGAGAGGAGTGGCAGAGCTGGAACACCTTGGAAATTACCCAGGTGTGATCTGTCAATCTGTTAGAGTTTYCCACTACATTTTTCAGCCTCATAAACAAGTAGATAAAACTGCAGTCATCCAATGGAAAAAATCACAGTGTTATCACTCATCCTAAATGTAAATATAATAAAATTCATCTTGCCTACTCTAAAAATGAAGAAAACAAGTATTGCATGAGGCTTTGAACATTTTTTTTGTTTGTGAAAAAAACACCTTTGCATTCAATAGGTGTTTCTTAATGCAGGGGCAGRTAAGGTGAAACATTTGATGACAGATCCATTGTTAACTTGGCTTTTCCTCTTTACAGTGAATCATGATGAAACATGTATGGATTGAGAAAGTGACAGAATAGTGCTCATCATTTAGGAGCTGGTTTATGAACAAATAATGCTGGACTGTTCCCTATTAACAGCTGTTCTGGCAGATAATAGTTCAGCACCAAGCACTGTCTTATCAAGAATGGAGCAGCCTCTGCAGCCTTGCACATCTCCATGGGCTGGGAGTGCAAAACACAGAAGGGCTCTCACTGGGTTAAGCACTCAGAAACTGTCCAAGTACATCCATAATCTGCTTACTGGCTAAGCTGGTTGGGAAGCAAGGGGCTGAGATTCTGCTGACCTTGCCCGAGGGGTCATCTCAGTCCACWCAAATTTCAGAGGGTCTCAGACTGCAAAGGCAGGGTGCTGTCCCTGCTCAAAATTATTGTTACTGCATCAGAGATGTGTGGTTGCCTTGTCTGCATGAGCATTTAGAAGAACTATGGGTGTGATAGTGATGATAATCTACTGTAATTTGGGGAGTTTAACAAAATTGAAAAAAGACAAAAAATGGTTGCAGGAAAAATCAAATGTCTATTTTCCAGCAGAACTAATAACACTAAATGCAGGTAAACGCCAGGGATTTTTTTTCCATGGTGCTCATTGAATGCCCTAAAGCACAAAGTTTCCTGTACATTATATTACATTTAGATTAAAAAAAAATAACATATATATGTGTGTGTGTGTGTGTGTGTGTGTGTGTGTGTGTGTGTGTGTGTAAATTTTAAGGGACTGTCTGGGTAGAGTGGACTAGAACTATGTCTCTATCTTGAAAATTCAGTGTGATATGATGCATTTTCATATTTGTTCAAGTTATCTTTAAAAATATTAATTATACAACCTTTTGTATCCTCAATTTGAATATTTATCTATACTTCAGAAAAGGACACTAACAGTGACCATTTACTTGGTGTAATATTAGGTCCTTTATAGTTCCTCTTCCCTTCAAAGAGGAAGCCACATTCAATCCCAGGTGTTTCTAAGGTCTGGTTTAACTGGAAAAGATCAAGGCAAAGAAGGTATTAAGGACACTGGCTTTTTTCATCACCTTCCAGAGATGAAGGTGTGTCTGACCAGCCTGTAATTCTCTGAATCCTCCTTCTTACCCTGCTTGAAGACAGGATGCACATTTGTTTTCTTCTAGTCCTCAGGATCCTCTCCCAGTTGCCATGACCTTCCAAAGATGATCAGGATTGACCTTACAATGACACTGGCCAGTGCCCTCAGCGCTGGTGGGTGCATCGCCAGGTCCCGTGGACTTGTGTGTGCCCAGTTCCTTGAAATGATACCTAACCTGGTCTCCCTTGCTCTAGACTTTCCCACCAGCCCTGGGAACCTGGGGCTCCTGAAGRATGGTTTTACCCATAACAACCAAGGCAAGAAGGCATCAAGCTTGGTTTGTCCCTTTTCCTCTGTCACCAGCTCTCCTGTACAATTCCTCAGCAGGCCCATATATGTCCTGCCTTTCTTTTTCTGGTGRTACAGTTGAAGAAGCTTGTTGCATKATGTCCCTCACTGAATTCAGTTTTGGAGAGTTTTAACTGTCCATGTCTTTTTCCACCTGTGCTGTGTCTTTTTCCCCCTGGTTTTGAAGTGGTATCGTCCCTGCTAATAAAGTAAAAAGCAAAATTAAATTAAACATTCTAGCATTTATATTTCTATCATCTTTTCTTATCATTCACCCATTATTACAGAGCAATGAATTCACATTTGTARGAGATCAGCAGAGTATGACTGTCAGCTATGTCTGTGTTGCAGTGGCCAGGCATGGATGGCCACCACACTTCTGTGTCTTGAAGGACCTTCTGGGGYTTTTTGCTATCTCATAGTGTTTCCTACAGGAAGCATTGCTGTTCTCTGTGATGCTAGCTTGACAAATTTCCCCTCACAAATGCCTTTGGTAGAGACCACTTGTTCCCCTCCAYGGCTTTTCCATCTCTCGGTTTGTTGACACTGCAGGAGTGTTGCTGCTCCTCACCTCCCTGGTGCTGTTTGCAGTGTGGCCCTCAGTGAGCAACGGCAGAATAGAAGTCAGAAAATGATCTGGAGAAAGGGAATAATGGAGCAGAGTAGTAGCTCCTGATTTGAGCAGGACTAATTGCTTTGCATGAAGCCARTCTATTATGCAATTCTGATTTTGGATGGCAACTACTTTTTCAGAGAGTGAAGAAGTTGCCAAAAATTTGAGATGTTTTAGAAAGATTGTTGTTTTTATCCTTTTTGGTTTTTCTGATGTGTTTCAGTTTTTCCTAAGAAAAAATAGTACCCTTGTGAAATGAAATCATATTCTATTTGTCATTTTACACTGAAATGAGAAACCAGTATGTGTGGGTAGTGGAGAACAAGGACAAAAATCCCTATGTTAGAACCCAGGAATGCCTCAGTTTGTTCAGGTACAAATYATTCTCATTTGTACAAAAGCATATGGATTAGTTCCATTTATTCATTTATTTTRAACTGTCTCTAGAGGTTCTCACTGATATTCTGCTTTTTAAGTCCTGCCATGATAAATGGACCTTTGCTTGCAGGCACCTCACAGTTCTGATTTATTTAGTGATATTCTTCTTAAATATCCATTGGAAAAATAGCTTTATTCATCTGTGAGTCTGGTTCATTTGAATTCTGATAATAGCTTCATTTCAATAATTTATTATTTATAATCTAGAATTTAATGACCAAATCTACACATATATATCTATTTTTGTACCATATATAATTTATATTGTTTACATAATGTTRTATATATTATATACAACATTATTTATATATTTGTGTTTTCACTTCTAGATTCCATCAGACTATTTACTAGATTTGTATTTCTGGCATAATTTTAGTATCTTACATTTCTATGTTTTGCTTTACTTSCATCAAGAGGAAGAAGTAACAGTAAAAAAAAAATTGGATAGTTAGAATTATACAATCATTTTGGTTGGAAAAGACCTGTATGATCATCCAGTCCTACCATTTGTGCAGCACTACCAAGTGCACCATTAAACCATGTCCCCAAGCTGCCACAGATGCCCAGCTTCTAAATGCCTTCTGGGATGRTGATTCTGACACTTCCCTGGGCAGCCTGCTCCAATGCTTGACAACCCTCTCAAATAATTTTTTCCTAATACWCAGTCTAAACCTCCCCTGGCACAAATTGAATCCATTTCCTCYTGTCCTATTCCTTGTTACTTGGAAAGAGACCGACCCCCAGCTGGCTGCACCCTCCTTTCAGGCRGCTGTAGGGAGTGATAAGGTCRCCCCTGGGCCTCCTTTTCTCCAGGCTGAACACCCCCAGCTCCCTCAGTCATTCCTCACAGGACTGGTGCTCCAGACCCTTCACAGCTCCACTGCCCTGCTCTGGACTKGCTCCRGCCCCTCAATGTCCTTCCTGGACTGAGGGGCCCAGAACTGGACACAGCACCAAGGTGTGGCCTCACCAGTGCCAAGGGGACAATCCCTGCCCAGCTCCTGCTGGCCACRCCATTGCTGATACAGGCCAGGTGCCATTGGCCTTCTTGGCCACCTGGGCACATTGSCCAGGAAAGGAGACAGCCCAGCAAGCAAGTCAGTGTAAAAAGGCAATTAGATGGGAGGAACAAGGACAAAGAAAAGAGTAATTCCCTTTCTCTTTGTTGGTGTCTTTCAGATATTTGTCATTTGTGTCCTCTTACGCTCAATTTGCATCCTCTTGCACTCAATTTTCATTTTTGGGTGACTCACTGAGACTTGTGCTCTTGCTGGGTCACTCTTCCTCCTCTGAGAGATGATTTTTTTTCAAGTATTTTCCTTTCTCCAAGTGCACTCATCATTTATAATTACAACTTTGAAATATTAAATTAAACCTATCTTTACAGTCCTACCCTCCATTTCTTGTAAAATAGCTCAAAAATTCACTTCTCAGGCTGGATCTATGTCACTCTATTCTTCCAATCCATTTGGCRTGGTTTTCTGTTGACTGCCATGGCCAAAGCAGCATGAAAGTAAGCTATGTGATTGAAAGGTATCTTTCATCAAAGCCAGGGATACAACCTGCTCTCAGCATTTCACTGAGAGCACTGCCTCATTAGCATGTGTTATCTCTCTGCTGGAAAACAGTCAGATTGCTTCGCCAGGTGTTCCTGTGAGGGTTTTTTCTGCTACAAAGAAATGGCAATGCTGAAACCTGATTTTCCTTGAAAGGCAACAACTACCTTGTAACTACTGAGATAGTTAGAAAAAAAAAAGGGAAGTTTACTCCATAGTGCCTATTTAAATTATTTTTATTCCAGATAATGTTATTTCAGCTTATTTTCCAGCAATCAGCTATAAAATGAGGCAATTCTGAATTTCATTTCACTGTGAATTTAGATGCACTTTTTGAATTCTCATGTTTTCTTTTGTTTTCTAGTGGGAGAAGGAAAAGAAAGATTTGAGAATTTTAGAGGAGCATTGTCCTTCTCTTGCCTGGAAGATTTGTGGCTAAATCTGTCTGTCCTTACCAACCCAACTAAAGCAAGTTTTTCATCTTCAGTTACAATAATACAATATCCTCAGTGCAGACCTCAGTGTTTTTTCTCTTTCCTTTGGATAAATTTCACAATTCAACTCTAATTTTTCAAATTACAGACAAATGGAATAAATCACAGTACACACAGGACCATCTTTGGAAAGCAGGGCAGTGGCACATACAATTTCATTTGCATGATAAATGTTCTTTGCTGCTTATGTGAAGAGCAGCAAATCAAATGACTGCCACCCATCTAGCTAAGGAGGAGCCAGAGGGTATGATGCCTTAGATATGCAGCTGAGACATCGAGGATGTGTGTTTCACCTCCCSTTAAATAACCACTGGAGGTAAGATGTGCACCACCATGCAATTTTGACCCAGAGAGATAATCTGGGAYGTGTTCTGGTTCAAGCAGAGTTTTACCAAAGACTCCATGCACCTATGGGTGTTCAGGTCCTTTTCATTCATAAGGAGAACCAAGCATGGGAAAAGTTGATTTCCTCTGCAACCCTTCTGCAGTGGGGTTTTGGAGAGGCTCAAAGCAGCTGGTGTTCTCCAAAAGGCCTCTGGGCCAGGCCTAGCAGGTGAAATAGCAAGTGAAATCCCCATCTGCCAAGGCAGTGGGTGTCCAGGGGCTTCTCCAGTCTCAGCCAGGAACACACCTGAGGGGTTGCTARGAGTTATTAGCAGAGACAAAGGTACAGACATCAGAGTGTCTCAAATCAGGTGGCAGAGGCAGGTGCACAAGTGTCTCAGRAGTAAAATATTTACAGGAAAGCTGTATCTGTTGGAAGTTAGGCTGTATTTATGAGAGTCCTTACAAACAACAAACTCAGCCAATTGGAAAGTTGTTTTTTTTTGTACCATACTTATTCCTGCTGTCGTGAAAATGATATCCTTTATATCTGTAGTTGTGGGGGTGTGGGTGTTAGGGGTCACAGTCTGAATTTATCCCTCCCTTCTCTCTCTCATTTGTAAATTTTATTCTGTCAGACTATAGTGATAAGAAAAGCCTATCCAGGAATATGTTCATCTGAGCCTCCTAATATTCCAACCCTTCTTTTTCCTCCCCATCCCTGCAGTAGGCATTACTGGCACAAATGAAGTGTGGAGGAATCCCTGGGCAGCAGAAGATGACCCTTCTAGTGTCTCCACAAGGCACATCAACAACATGGTTAATTTTTCTAGGCTACGTAATAGGTTAGAGGGAACAATCTGTTTCAGAGAGATTATTGAAGAGTAAGCTTTGGCTATGCATTTGCATACTCCTGAAAAGTGCTGGCAGTGACAGTTCTGTCCTTTGTAACACTGTAAGCTCCTTTTATTGCCTACTGTCAGCAGCTTTGTCAAACATGGTGCAGTAGAGTCCTTTGCATATGGACATTATATATAAAGCTCCTAATTAAGAACATTTTTGACACAAAAAATATCATGTAAACTGAGAATGAAAACAAAGAAAACCCTGCCAACCTTCTTGTAGAAAAATCTGAAGCATTGGATGACATGGTTGCATGRAAAAAACCTGACTAGTAGTCTGAAACTACTTTTTGTTTCTACAATGGTTAGCCTCATGGTAAAGTAGATTTTGAAAATCTTTGGGTAGGGAATTGCAGCAGATCCATGACAAACTCCACTTCAGTATCAGCAGTGATTCCCTGGAAGATCTCTGGAAGGCTGATGCAGCAAAGGGAGGCTCAGGTGGCTCCAGGGTCCTGTCCTCTCTTCAGGAATGCGGTAGCATCACCAGGAACATCTGTGGCTGTCTGAAGGGGGCAGTGGGTCTGGGCTCTGCACAACCCCTTGGTTCAAGGGGCATGCTGCATTTTTAAAAAGCAGRTGTGGTGCCTGGTAGTAGACGGTTTTCAGCCTCTTCTGAGAACTGAGCAGGGGACCAAGGGTGCTCAAAATGGAGAGGAGGCATCACCGCTGCTATTTTTACTTGCATCATTTCCAGCCTGCCTTGCTTATCCTGCTGAGTTGTGCTGAGTCCTTTGAATTAGTGAGAGACTCTGTGGCACAGAAGGCAGAATTAGAAGGCCTGGTAGTTTGTAGAGCAAGTGCCTCTAAGTGTCACTGTCTAGAGCAGGAAAGTGGTGTTAAGGGCTGTTTTATTCTGCCATGAATTTCAGAACAATGTTCCATTGTTCCTGAGTATTATTTGAAATCTAAATAATTCCAAGTGATTTGTGTGAGCGAACTGGTTTTGTGTGATAGTCATGGCATCTGTCAAACTYTGCTCCCTACTTATGAGAATAATGAGTTAGAATGGGAGAGAAAGAATTCCTGATGGGGCTCTCATCTCTCCTGGGACTTCCTGAATGGAGTTATTCAAGCACAGACGACACGGGCGCAAGAATAAGTGATGCAAACTGGCCATGAATAAACTTACAGTGCTTTCTAACCACATGTGATATAAATTCTGGCATAACCKCCAGCTGAATGCAGAAAGCCATCTGCTTTCAAAGAGGAATTTTAAAAGTGTAGGGGTGGGATGAGAGAAGGTAAGTAGGTWCATCAGCTGCCCTACTTGCAATGAYATAACATGTTGGAGCTGGCTTTTCATGCAATAGTCTGAGTCGTGGTGTAAAGAACACAACACACATGTTCTGTGTCAGCAATCCCCAAAGCAGAGCAGCATGTGCTCTGGTGAGGAGGTTCACCCTCATCAATGGCCAGGGAATAAGGTATTTTTTAAGGATTAGTGTTTTAGGTTGAACTAGGGAAGCCAGGGTTTTAAAACCATGCTTCTGTATGTTGGGTGAGCACCTGTGTCRTCTGCTTGGCTCAGCAGAGAGATTCTGAGACAGTTTCTTGGGTGTGTAGGATCTTGAACACAAGGCAGGTGGGGAAATAGCTSGTTTGAAAATCCTCCCATTGATGAGATGGGACTGAGTAGCATAGTGGCATCAGGCTCTTTCTGGCTGTGCATGAGGAAACGCATTCCCA
Organism: Cardinalis cardinalis; assembly: GCA_014549065.1. Classification (NCBI taxonomy): domain Eukaryota; kingdom Metazoa; phylum Chordata; class Aves; order Passeriformes; family Cardinalidae; genus Cardinalis; species Cardinalis cardinalis. Next base: position 89,119 of record JACDOX010000140.1, read on the forward strand.
ATTCACCATGGGGAAGGTGGGATAGTGGTGGCTGRGAGACTGCCTGTGCCAAATGTGGTGGGGACAGGAGGTTGGGCACCTCTGCTTTGGGGGTTACATCTGCCGCACAGTCCTGCATTCAAACAGCCTTTGGAAGGAGATATTTTTATTATTTCACATAATTGCTCCAGAAAAAGCTCTTTCCTTCATCTTCTGGCTGCTCTTCTGCTGACAACTTTGGAAGAGCATAATCTGAATAATAAAAGCATCCCAGTATCCCAAATCAAAATAATGTCAGTATTTGAGGRCTGGAGATAGTGGTCAGGTTTTATCCTTGGACTGGTGTGTAGTTCAAGCCCTGGAGTTGTTTGTGGCAACAGTGTGAAAACATAAGTGTATGTATGGCTTTTGTAGTATATTTCAAACATCAAATAAATAAGATATAATCATATTTCTTTTATGTGCTTTTAAAGGCCCTAATCCCTAAAGGAATAAAAGAAATTATTTGGTGGATTAATGTAAACATTTCTTTATACACTCAGAGTTTTTATGTTTGGGCCAAAATATTTATGTTTTCCATCAGCAGAAAAACACATAACAGATATCTGCCCAATATTAATCATCTTTATGTAAAGAACATTGTTCATTTATAGTTACTGAGTACATATTGTGTGATTAGGCTATTTTAAAATGTGATGAATGGCAATTTTACCTCTGTTTTGCCAATGAGGCAATTCTTATACTCAGATGATATTTACATTATAAATAGCACGAGCTGACTGCATTAATGCTAATAGAATCATTTGTTATTGCCCTCTCAGCACTTCTCCTGAAAGCTGGCTTCATTGGATTTAAATCCAGCCAGTACTTTTGCCGAGAAGGTATTTATGTGCCTTTAATATCCACTCCATGCTGGCAGTGAGGGAAGCTGTGTCCCCCTACATGTGAGATTCACACAGAAACAGATCAGTATTTTTCATGACTTAGAGTATTTCTGCCTTCCTCCCCTCTCTGATTTGAAATGTGGTTTTCACATTAAACTTCTAAATAAATCTCAGAGGCACCTGTATGATATTTCCTCRATCATTTTAGATATCCAAATTTCTGTGTGAGGTAAATCAGGTCATCTGGCTCACTGCAGTCTCAACAGTTTTCTTTCCTCCCCTTCATACAAACAGTATTTCCAAGGGAGAACTGCAGGTCAAATAAAATGCTGTGGTAGTGAGACAAAGGCTGCTGGGTAATAGTGCAAAGTATGCTGCTGGCATGATTAACTCACCATGAGCTCTCATCTTCACAGAAATACATTTCTATGCTGGAATTCATTTCCCCACTCAGTCCCTTCAGCAAACAAAACACTACTTACAGGATGAAGGCTGAAATTACCCTCTCTTGTATGAGTTTCCAGCAGTGCTTAAGGCCATGTGACAGCCCTGATGTGAATGGGAATACAGAGAATCCCAGTGCCAGATCTTGCCGTGGACCTCCAGCACCATCTGGCACTGTCCCCTGGCTCATGGGGAGTGGGAGGTTGCAGCGTCATCTCAGCAGCTTTGCTTTACTTCTCCTTGGGTAATTCCATCACACATACACTCCCACAGAGCCACACGCATTAAAAGCACTCCAAGGAGATGCAGTGGCCCCTCTGGGGCAGAGCTGCTGCCTGTGCCAGGTGCTCAATGCTCCTGCTTRGTTTTCCCAGTGGGCTGCTGCCTGGTTCTGAACTGAGGAAGAACCAGCCCAGTTTGGGACCAAGGTGGTCAGTGCTTTGTTTTTCCTTGCTGTTGAACATGTGGCTCCAGGCTCTATTTACCACTGCCAGCCAAACCCTGTTCTCAAATGCTAATTTCCTAATTCTTTTTTTCCTGTGGATGCATTACCTCATAATGTGYCTCCTTCACAAACATTAATTAACTTATCTTCACAACGTGCCTGCAGCAGCAGAGAGGCAGGGATGGCCTTGCTTCCAGCCCTTCTGAGGCACTGAGTGTTCCAGCATCCTACGGAGGGGTGGCCTGAGGCAAGTTTGCTGCAAGGGCAGGAGAGAAGAGGAATCTTGCTAGAGCGTGTGTGCATCTAAGGAGCACCCCCAACCCCTCAGGTAGTGACAAAGTCCTGCCCTGCCTGAAGTCAGAAGGAGATGCTCTAGCTGGGTATTATTCCCTGCCCTTTCTGACATCCAAGGCACTGGACTGGGACCACAGCTTCTGCTTCTGGTACTTTGGGTTCAGTATCCCAGTGAARCAAAAGGGGACATCTCCATCCTCCCTGTAAATCCTGCAGCCTGCTCAGAAGCATGAGCACAGTGAACTAGATTTATGGTGGCAGAAGATGGCTTCTCCATTGCCCAGAATGAGACCCCAAAGAACACAGCAAAAGCAAAACTACAGAGTTGAGATCTTAACTTTCTGTTTTCAAGTAACCTGCTTTATTAATTAATAGAGAAATAAATATGAAGCAGCCACAGTAGTGGCTGTAGTCACAAAGGCACCTGTTTGGACCACAGAAGAAGATATCAATGGGTGATGTAGACTCTCTATTGCCACATGCTACCCCACAGACTGAGCAGGGCAAGTTGGGTTAGACATCCAGGCAAGAGCTGTGTGACATGTTCCCTTTGTCCCTGAACTGCAGAGGTCGAGGTGTGTCCACCCTGGGTTTTTGCAGTCTGATTCACTCAGTGCTTTCTGGTGTGAAAGATTCGAAAACTTGATCTTTGTGGCATAGCAGACAGCTTGACTATGGCATGATACAGTCAGAGCCAGGTGCAAAGCACCATCCCTCTGTAAAGGGAATATGGGTGAGGAATAATGGGAAGGACACTGCAAATGGAAAACAGCAACCCTGAAATCAGCAAAAGTGTGGTGGTGTGTTCCTGCTCTGTAATGCTGAGCTTACCAGAAACTCATTCTTGGATTATGGGTCCTCTCACATTTGGAGTCCAGACACTTCTCTGCTTTTAGTATTTATTTCTATGTGCACAGATGCATAGTGACAGTCAGACTCTAATTATACATCCCTATTTAGAAACATAGTATTTCCCAAAAGATGGCATTTCAAGTGTCTTGCTATAGTAATTGGTGGTTTTGGTCATTTTGAGATTACAGATGTTACAATTATCACATATAATTTTTCTGCTAGTTGGAAAAAATACGTTTATCTTCTTTTGGAGGAGAGGAAGGTGATTGGCCACTTATTTATATATTTTGGCTTGTTATGCTGAGAAAAAAGGACATAAAATGACACAGGGTCCCATTTCACTTATTCTGTCTTGTCTTAGCGTATGCATTGGCTGCCACTAACCAAAGGTCCCTTTCAAGTGTTTCTTCCTCAATATAGCTTATATACAATCACCGTACATTTCATAATTAATACCTTGAGGAAGTGTCTTTTAGGGTTATTTCTTTCTTAACTAAACCTGCCATTTTTCTAACACTGAATCAAATTTGATGTCTTCTGCTATTACATCTCTAACCTCATTTGTACTGCAGGTAGAGTAAACTTGGAGGATTACTTTGTCATAAAATCATGGAAGAGTTTGAGTTGGAAGGAACCTTAAAGATCACCTAGTTCTACCTCCCTGCTGTGGGCAGTGATGCCTTTCACTAGATCAGGTTGTTAAAAGCCCCATCAAACTGGCCTTGAGCACTTTCAGGGATGAGGCATCCACAGCTTCTTTGTGCATCTTATTCCAGTGCCTCACAACCATCACAGTAAAGAATTTCTTCACTATTTCAAATTGAAATCTACCCTTTTTGAGCCTAAAGCCATTTTATCAAGCAGCATCTCTAACATCTCTAATGTTATTTTTTTTAGGTCTGTTAGAGCAGCAGTAACAAAATACCCTTTAAGTTGTTGTCTTTGTTCTTTAAATCACAGAATACAATGGAGCTGAGATGAGTGTATGTGGACCATCATTCCATGCAATATTAGATTGCTCTGGGGGTAAGTTCTGAGCAATGAAATGTTCAAATAAATAAATTGCAGCCCACAAAATCCTCTTATCCTTCTACTGTGTTATTTGTATCAAGATGTCTCCAAAGCAACAATTACAATGTTTTTTGCAGCTGCAAAACATGGTTTTTACTTTTGTGCCACTTCACACTGTCTCACAATTGCCTTCATCTCTTCTGTACCCACAGTTCATACAAAATCTCTGGGAATTAATTTTTCTGTGGTATGTACGTCTCTTATAAATTTTGTGTCTCTAAACACTAAGGTACCTGCATCATCATGAAGAAAATACCTATACATAAGCAGTCAGGCTATGACAGAATTTTGAAGAGGCTAGTGGAGATTTCAAATATTTTTTATGACAAATCCTTGGGATTTAAGTAGAAATCTAGCACTTTATTTAAATCCATTAATTTTAACAGTATTGCCAACCTCCATAATTTGTCATTAAAGCTGTACATCATAGAGGCTCATCTGTCCAAACGCTTCAGCTGTGGTTTTGTTGCCCATTTTATCACTGCCCAGCATATACAGCAAATTTTAGAAGCTTAAAAATTAAGATTCTTAGAGGTAGGTAATACTAGCTCTTGTCATAAGACCTAACCAACTGTTTTGAAATTGTGTCATTCCTTGACACTAATTCCGGATTGCTCCTGGAGGGGCTCCTTTCTGCAGCCTGCACTGAAGGTGTGGAGGTGTTCAAARGAAGTAAATAGGTAAAATACAGCACCACAGCATTAAAAAAAGGTGTCCTAGTCTCCCTCCCTTAGCTTTGAAGGGGATGTGATCTTGCTGTTGTCATTGTGGAAATGCAGGGCTAAGTGAGCAGGCGTGTACATTCCCACACCACTCTTGTGGGAAATTGGGAGCATTTTCCAGGGACTCCCAGATCCAGTGGCTCTTGTCTGTCCGCCCATCCTGTCATTGGCTCTGTGGGATGRAGGCAACAGGGTCTCAGCTGGGACCCATGGTACTCCCCAGTTCATTATTGGGGATGTCCTGGTTTTGGTCAGAAGAAGCTGTCCCAAAGCTTCCTCCATAAGCACAGCCCAAAGAGCCTCTTTCAAGTGCCTCTAAATCGAGCTGGAAATTRCAGCTGAGAAAAACCTCTAACATGGAGTCTTGTGGGCTGTAACTAATGACCAGGATCACTCAGGCAACATGGGGAAAGATGAAGTGGTGAGGGCCAGCCCAAGTCGTACAGCTAGAGGGCAAATCACAGCAGTACTTCTGCATCTGGGGGCATACAGTGAGCCACACCGAGGAATACATCTGCCTAAGAGAATCCATTAAGGAACGTTCACTGAAGGCCTATATCAGCATCATTTTATGGTCCTACAAAAGCTGTGGAGGCAACACTGAGGAGGTAACATGAGGCTGGGATTGCTGAGAGAAAAGGCAGAGCAGGAAACATCAAGGGGAACCTTTGTCAAATGGCAGCCTGGCAGGCAACATAGTTGATGTTGTAAGTAAGTAAATCAGCTGATAAATTATGATAATCACCGACCTAAAATGTGCTTTTAGTAACCCTACACATCTATCTAGTATATGCTCAAGCAATTTGACTGTACCTCAGCATCTGACTGATGCAACCAAGCCTGCCAAGGTGCATTGCACTGGGAAAGGGTTTGGGATTACATGTTACCAACTAAAGAGGCAACCTATGAAAGGAAAGCTAACATTTATTCAGAGCCAACTTTAATTTGTCCAAAATAACACAGGTTTTAAGTTCTTAAGGCTCCTGCGTGTTTAATTTATTTAATACATTTTAATAGCTTGATGGTGCATTAAACATTCAAAGATTTTCTCTTCCTCATAGTGATGAGRGTCTGATTAAAAGTTGGATCTGAAGCCATTGTTATGTAATTGGACTTGTTTGGCCTTTTGTTAGCCAGTGCAATTGCTCCCTTGCACCTGTCCATGCAGAGTGATTTATAATTCAGCACAGAATACACAGGTTTTCTTGTCTCCACGTAATTGCTCAAATTTTTATTTGTCAAGTGTTGTGGATCACAAGCATTTTCAGTTCTGCACAGGCAGGCAAATGCTGCTTAAAATAACCCWCATCCTGCAATTCTTCCCTCAGGAGCTTATCCATGAACATTTTCAGTGTACCGATTAATGAGACCAACTCGCACTCATCTGATTAAAATATTTAAAGGAATACTAGACAAATTCAAATTGTCTGATAAGTACGGGCATGCTCTTCTCTGTCTTAGCTAACTGTCGTTCATCTTGAAAAAAGATGGTGAGGAAATGTCAATAAATCAGAAGTCTGCTACTATCTAAGTCAGGAATGCTCTTCTCCAGTGAAGGGGACAAGCTTTACCAGGTAACAGATGGGTGTCAGATCAGAGCAAATATTATGAATCAAGCAATGAAATTGGCAGCAAAACTTTTRTACAATGCAAGCCAAAGAAGTATCAGTTGCAAGAGGATTAMAAAAACACAACAAAACAAAACTGTGTCGGTCAAAATGGTCCAAAGGTCTGTGATTCAAATGGAGAACGGGAACACCCAGCATGAGAATTCCAGGGTTTGACATGAAACCCTGTTAACCCATGTTGTTTTGTAGTGATAAGCATGGGAGATACTTGGTAATGGGATGTCAGAGCAGGCATCAGGTGCTCCCTATTTCAGCTGCTCATATGTATGTCACACAGATTCTTGTTGACAAAGTCAATGGTCTCTCTTCATCTGCTCATCATATTTGATACCAGCTGCACTCYTAAACTCAGGACAAATCTATTTATTCCTAGGAGTGTTATAAAATTCATGAAGGTGCGGAATGAGTTGCATCCAAATGGGCCACACAGGCTAATAGTTAATAAAGAAAAACGCTTCCTSTACAACCATGATTTGGGAATCCCAATATCTCTATATATATAAAAATATGAAATCAATGGGCAGATATGTCTGCTATGCTAAGGACATGTAAGCAGGGAAGGGAAAAATACAGTGACTTCTGTTGAAACTACATCTCTCACAAATTCATATCAATATCCTGACTTTAAAATAAATGGATGTGCCTCTTTATCCTCTACAACCTTTAGCCTCTTGAAACTCTGTGAACCACCATCCCTCTGCGAAGCTGTGAAATGCTGTCAGTGACCTTTTGGAAATGGGTAAGAGGAAGGCTGGTTTCTGAGTTTATAGAGGCAGRCTGGAGCTGAAACACAACTGCTGATCCTGTCAGCAGCACCCATGTCATGTCCCAGGTTACAGAAACAATCAGGAGCTTCCTGAAGCCCGAAGCACCCCCTTGGCAGACAGTAAAGTGCTGGACAAGCCTTCTTCTGCTGCATTTGCAAGCAGATTGTACAGCTTTGCCCCAGTCCTAGCAACCTTTCTGTGAGGATGGGCTGAATCTGAGGGGGGGTTCCAGCTGCTTTGCACCAGCCAAGCCAAAAGAGGTGAGGCTGGAAAAGCGAGTGGTACAAAGAGCAAGAACCAGACTTTCTTWTTGGAAAGCTCTTCCTTTATTTTTAATATATGCGTAAATATTTGGTACCTGTAGTAAGAAAAGGTACTGTGGAGTCTAAGAACTTTCAATCCCACAACTTTCCTCTGATTTTCCTGCTAAGACAGAAAAGTGGCATATGGATGGGAGGTGTTTCTGATGGAGTCAGTAGTGATCAGAAGGACGATGCAGCTGCTCAACAAAAACATAATTATTTAAWGTCACTATCAGGAGAAAAGCCTGGTAAGACAATACTGACCAAGGAGGGAAAGTTTAGAGCTCTACAGACGAATGCTGAATGGGAATGAGACAAGCTGCATGGAGATCCCCATGGAAGGGGCCACATGAGATAACAGTGACATCCTGGTCTCACCACACACCTCTAGGGGCTTCTTATTTTCGTGTAGAGATGTCCCCTCTGCAGTAGGYCCTGGCACCTATGGGGCAGGAGGAGGTAGCAGAAGGACCATTGAAAATGTGGGGTTTGATCACAGCTATTTGAATATGAAAGTGAAAGTATTAATGATCCTACCAGGTTTGGGAGCTTGAGGTGTGAACCTCTGCCCTGTTAMCGTGGCTGATGGGACACTGAGCCCTTGCCACCTGCTGGCTGTCTGAGCTTCCCTGCAGCAGCTCAGGCTGCCCTGGGTGGGCTTTCCACACTGCCCATCCAACCAAAATGGGCGGGAGGAGGAGARGGGAAGGGAGAGGGAAGATGAGAAGACCAGGAGAGACTCCTTGAGAGGGAAGTGCAGGKCGGGCAATGGAGTAATACGGTCACAAATGAGCAGGCAACCAAGCCACATGCATGCAAAGTGCCTGGAACAGCTCCTGTCCTTCCAGGTCAGGAGAGGCTGCTCTGAGTGATGATTTCACCAGCATGTGGGGAATATGCTAAAGAAGTTTCTTTTTAACCCKCAAGCAAGGCACAAATAGTTTCTGATGGAAAACAATATTAAAATTGTTGATTTTTACAGAAAAAACCCCAACATTGTTAATCAAACAAATGACACTCTTAGGAACTGAGCAGTGTGGGGCTGCAGATAAATTGCRGGAGTTGTCTGTTCCCCCTATATCTTTTAGCATTTCAGAATGGACATAATACCCAGTTTTATTATTTGCCAGCCAGGTAGGTTGGACTTGAAATGTAATTAAAATAGCACTTGAGAGAGCCATACATTTTAATTAATGGCCTGCATTGCTGAGAAGTTGGAAAACAAAGAGAGCATTGCCCACTACGAATGAATAAATCAAGACAGATGCATTCCTGGCTGTCCATACATCAATATGACGACATAATCTAGTAGAGCAAGAAACCCATCTCTGCTGTAATATTGCTCGTTTTGCTTCAAAAATTCAGCGCAATGGGCGCATATGATAAGAGGAGTGCCAGTTTAACAGCCCCAGGTCTTGAAATTGGGACAAAATATATCTGGGTACAGAATATATCTGGAACAGCATATCAAGGGTATGCTGTTCTGCTGCAGGGCTCCAAAACCAACAGGAGTCCCCATGAGATTCAGCCTGTCCAACTCCCCTCTCCACTCTGCTGCTTCTCCTTTTTGTTCGCAGATCCCAGAGCTCTGGCCCTGGGCTGCCAAACCTGTGGCTAAGATGTATCAATCCCAGGTGTGGGTGACACCTAAGAGGGATGTGAAAAAGGTGTGAGCACTGTGGTATAAAATCTGGGATTTGCTCCAGATCAACACCCTTGTTCTCTCCAAAAGCAAGGACATTGCCAGGAAATGTCTTGGCTAATCTCTGCTACTCCCAATGGCATTGCTCCCGTGGACAGCTGGGAGGCAGTGGTTCTCTTTTTGTATATACAGTGCGTGTGTGTAAATATATATATATGTATATATTTATGCCAAAGACTGGTGCCAGACATGTTTTAAGCATAGATCTGGCCTTCCTTAAGTATTTACATGATGATCATCTTGTACATAGCATTTACTGAGAAACATATTGAAACACTAAAAAACAAGCAATGCTTGTAAGTTTTGCTAAAGAAAGAGTAAAATGGGAAGTGGTTCACATGATATAAGTTACAGAGACTTTCAAGAGTTTGTATATCCACTCACAYATCACATACCAGTTATGATTTTGGCTAAGGATCAGGAGCCATGTGGAAGACATTTCTTCAGCTTTTTGCAGGGGGAAAACAAAACTGAGGCAGAAAAAAAAAAGGTGACACACATATTAGCAAAAGGAGAAATGGAAATAAGAGACAGGAAAAATGAAAACCTGCTGACATTTTAAAACACATTTAGAGACCTCATAAGTACAGAGTGCAGAGTTAAAAATTTGAAGAGGGCAGCATTTTTTTAGGTAAATCTGTCTTTCCTGAACTATGGAAATTCCAGGAAAAACTAGCAAAAGAAAGGCACTTAYGAAACAAGATAAAAGAGAAAATTGGCTGTTGTCAGTATGAGATAACGAGCCTTCACAGAAATATGTTAAGCTGTCTGTCCCCTTTTACATCTCTTTGTGAATCTGCCTTTTTGGACAAAAATGTGGGCAATCTTTGGGACTATAATCAAACAGCAGGCTCTGATCTAGGCATCTTCAGCAAAACACAGAAAGGACTGGGATGGAGAAATGAGAAAATGCCACTTCATYAGTCAGTAGTTCTCCCATATTCAAATGCTTTAGGCAGTTTTGGTCACCTAATCTTTAAACACAAGGTTAAAAATTATGATCTTCAGAAAAGGATTAGCAAACAAATGAACAYAGGGAAAATCTCTTCTTACTTCTACCTCAAGCTAGAAGTAGCTGGAGGCTTTCCATTCATCTTGAAAGAGCAGTCCAGCATTCAACACTTGCTCTAGGTCATGGATACCCAGCAAAGCACGAACTGACCTTTCTTCCACCTTTGCAGAAGTATGTCCTCCCCTGAACAGCGTCCCAAGAGGGACRCCAACACAGATCAGCCAGCTGCCACAGCCAGGGACAAAAAGGGGTTTAAATGCTTGTGCAGCCTTTGGTAAGATTGTGCACTGGTAGAAACCATCTCAGAGAAGAAACTGCAAGGTGCTGGATATAAGGAAATATTCAAAAGCTACCAGGAACACCCAAATATTGAAAGAATCATGGAATGTGCTGAGTTGGAAGGGACCCACAAGGATCACTGAGTCTTACTCCTGGCCCTACGCCATCCCCAAGAGTCACACCATGTGCCCAAGAGTATTGTCCCAATACTTCTTGGACTCTGTCAGGCTTGGTGCTGTGACCCTTTCCCTGGGGATCCATTTCCAGCGCCCAACCACCCTCTTTTACGCAACCTAAACCTCCCCTGACACAACTTCAGGCCATTCCCTCGGATCCTGTCACTGTCACCACAGAGAAGAGATCAGTGCCTGCCCTTACGTTATACCCATTGTTTGAGATGTRTGGATTTTATGGTGGGCAAATACCAACGATCTGTTTCTCTCCCTAACCCTGAAGATAAAAAATCAGATTTTTATTTGTGTTTTGTTTTTTCTGTCTTCATATATTCCCCTCTTGGAAATACCCAGACAGTAAGTTACCAGTGTTGGCTGATGGAACAATTGAATCTTCCTGTGGCCATTGCTTCTGCAGTTCACTCACACCACATTACTGAGCAATCCAGCACTGTCAGCCCATTTAGCACAAATGTCTACAATGAAGCGTCAGAGGGGCTGTGGGCAGGCATAAGCATCCCTCTGCCTGATCTACAGGTCTCAACTAGTCATGAGATAGAGAACTGTCCCAAGGAAGTTGTTGGCACATACATTTTTAGGAGGGGAGTTACATGTGCAATTGTTGGAGGCACTGGGGGCAAAGTAAAAAGAGATTTTTGCAGCCTGCCTTCTATTCCCTCTGCCTTTTCATTAAACATGACTGGAAAACATTTCCCAAGTGGAAAACACTTTTTTTGTTCTGTATTTTCCCCTCAGCATTTAATGGCTGTTTAAAATTGCATCACTAAGGCTTTTAGCAACTGGCAGTTAAGATGTGTCCACTTCCATTTATGCCTGAGATCAGAAAAGGATGGGGGTCCATTAATCCACACCTGTGTATTCACTGGAGAAGCAGCAAAGATTAAGTTTGTTGCTTTCTGGGAAGTCTTCTTGAGTGTGCAGATTTCCTCCTGCCAGAATCTGAGCAGAAAGAGAAATATTGTGTTGTCACTCAGATCTGTGCAACAAAGCCCAGACAGGCGCCTTACCAGCCCCATTTCATTTTCTGAGGCATCAAAAAAGCAGGAAGGGGGGAGATGCACATGAAAGRGGATTAATGCTGAAGCAAAGAGACCTAATTAGAGTGAAGGCAGGGAATCCACATGAAACAATAAGACACTGTATAATTACTAAAATAACTAATATGTTGCTTTATAAACCATGACGAGCCACGCATTTAGGGTTATTCTGTATTCTGAACTTTGATTGACTCACATAGCTGTGTTTTTATTGCCAATTTTTTAGCAAGACAAAGCAAATTCAGTCAATCTGAGCCTCCAAATCTACGTACAATCATTGACGCCGAGGAGAGAATCCTCTTCTCTATTGATCAAAGAATGAAGGTGAACTTGAATTTCCAAGAACTTGAGGCAGTCTGAATGAGAATTTCCAGTGAAAGTGGCATGAGCCTTTGGATCGAGTGTCCAAGGTGACATACAGAAAACAAGGATATGTACTTACTAGACAGCTTCTTTTGTCATTTGTCCATACTGCTGTGGGCATCAGACCCGGCTGTGTTCCACCTTAGAGCACCATGCCACTGGCCACCTTCTAGATGTTCACTGGTCTTGCCCTGCCTGTTCCGCAGGTGAAAATCATCCAGGGGCATAACTGGTAAAGAAATGACAAATACACAMAGCCAGTGTGCTAGAGAAGTGGGGAAATCTCATTATCCTGAACTAAAAGTAGGTAAAACCTATTCACCCACAATTACCCTTGAACGTATCCTTGCTTTATCCCTGTTTTGAATCTGATCTGAGGGTGTATTTCAATAGAGTATTTGCAATGGGACAAAATGGGGAGCAAGGTAAATACTGGTAGGAGGTGGGGGGAAGATTTCCTGTTTGCTTATTGCTAAGGAGGATTTCAGGGGTGCAGGCAAGCCTCCTGCATCCCCCCAGGACTTTTGGGCTTGGTCCCCTTGACCCATGGCAGAGAATCAGAATTTCTTCAGCATTCTGCAGACTAATGGTCAAGCAGTCAAGGCTTGGACTGTCCCCAGGAAACTTGGACTTTTGGGAAAAGAAGAAAAAAAGGATGCCAGGGTGATTTAAGCAATGCCCTGGAGGATTGACCCATTGATAGGACAGAGGATCCAATTGCAGGAACATGAACAATGTCAGTGAGACCTGAGGCTTTCCTGTGGGAAAGTTCAGGGCCTGAACAGGTTAACTCAGAAAAAACATATTAGATCTTAAGAAATAGAATTGGTGGGCAGCTCTGCTTTGTGAAACAGAAAGAATACCCAGCACATGGCTGGATAATCCTGTGATATTTTGAAGAAATTGTGCCCCCTGCTGATTTAATTAGTTTTTTTAGCCTTGGCTCTAAACCGGGTGAGAGCATTCAAACATACTGATTAGCAGTCAAGGTCAATAACTCAGATGTCCTGCTGGATAGTAAAAATCTCTTTCAACACTGAAATAAGATGCTTATTATTGATTTGTTGGAAGCAGAAGGCAAAAGATAAATGGCATATCCTTGCAGGGCCAGCATTCTGAGGCCATGCCTGGCATTTTGCACGTCCTTTGTAGCATTTAATGGGGAAATAAAAGCCTGGAATAAAACAAGCAGAAATTTGTGACCAGGGGATTTGGTGGGCTTATAAAGCCTCTGTGTGTGTCGTATTTGCATGGTAGAATTATCTCATTTTCTAGCAAAAAGAAAACAGCCATTGACTACCCATTTAAGCTGATAATGACTGATTAACAAAAAAAAAATAGATCTCTGTGGAACAAAAATCACTGCTGTTTTATCAGATGGGTGGTTATACCACGGTATCCCACTTCAACTCTCTCAATGGCCAGCAGTATGAAAAAATGCACTTTTCCCAGGAAACCTCATCTATGCCAAACCAATTTGCACAGGGGTCACCCCAAATGCAGGTCAGACAGYAAAAGAAGGAAAGAAAGGAAGAAATCCCAGCAATGTTCTGTCACAGGTATGTGAATTGGACTCCAGCCAGCCCCACATCCAGCAGAGGRGGGCTGGATATGGGCTCACACTTCCCAGGAAAGGGAAACAAGCTCCCCCTTCCCATTGCCCCGTCTCCATCTGGCAGTTTGAGGCCACTGGAGCTGTGCTACAGATATGATCCTGATGGATTTAAGCTCGTCCAACACGTCGTTCCTCTAAAGCCCTWGTTAGTGTGCTTTCCTGCGCTGCCCTGTGCTATTGTTAATGCAACATCAGGGACATTTTCTTTCGGCTTCCCTTTCCCAGCCGCCAGACCGCGAACTGTCTCCACTAGGAGGTCATTGAGTACCCTCTAGTGGATATTTTGGAAAACATATCTCAGCTCTTTATTGGCCCCTGGAGCCTTGGCAGCAGCCCTCTGGAAAGCCTTATGTTTGTAGTTAAGGTACACAGGGGATGGATTACAGAAAGCACAGCACGTGCAAACAGTTGCAAACCCTTACAAGAGCTCCTTCTCTTTAGTTAAATCAATCATGAAGGGCAAACAAGATTAAAAATCAATACTTCCAGACAAACTGCTTGATTTTTTAAAAAAACCTAGTAGATGTGTACAAGGCCAAAAATACCTGTAAGGAAAATCAATCTGCCAATAGCATTCAATTTCAGTTTTTGGATTAGCCTGAGATGGCAATGGGTCCCTGACCTGTGGCATCCAAGGACAGGCTCCTGGGAGAAGCACGAATATGTCCCTACAATTGGCTTCATTACCCTTTATCTATTAGCTTTATTAATCATCTGGGGTTTTTTCCTAAATATTTTAATCCATTTGCTTTTTGCTTCCCATGTTCTGTTTTATGGTGGGTTAACCTTTCCAAACAGCCTAAATCCCTCCTGGCTGCTTACTCACTCACGCTCCCATCCTCAGAAAATGTGKGAGAAAGGTCTTGTGTCACAGGAAGGACAGGGAGCTTGGTAACTTGCCAGTTAGCATCACAGGCAGACTACAATTGGTGGAGGTCGCTGGAAATATTTTAAGTTATTGCCAATTAAAATAGATTCAGGTAGTGAAAAACAAAGATAAACAATAAAACAATACCTTTCTTCTCACACTTCTCACAGGCTCAGCTTCATCCCCAACTCTTTTACTTCCTTTTACCCCCAGGTTGCATGGGGAGATGTGGGAAGGGAAGCTGGGGTCAGTCCATAGTGGCTGCTCTTTCCTTTTCATGCTTTTCCCCTGCTCCAGCATGGAGTCCTCTCTGGGCTGCAGGTCTTCTGCACCACCCTTCTCCAGTGTGGATTCTCCTCAGTGCAGTGGATATGTGCTTCAGCTCCTGGAGTACCTCCTCCCCCACCCCTTTCCTTCTCCTCCTCTGCCCTTGGTGTCCCCTCTGCTGTTTCTCATTTTTTCCTCCTCCCTGCCCATCCAGAATTATCTGCTTTTCTGATACAGCTTGCCAGTAACATTTTCACTGAAGTGTTAAGCAGCATCAGTTTCTGTTCCCATCATCTGTCAGTCCAGTCTTGTCAGTCAGCAGTCTTGTCAGTTTGTCTTGAGCTGATGTCAGACTAAATGTTGTGCCATTAGCATGCTCATCTTTATGCCTTTTATCAGTGGCTTAATGCTAATGCTCTGTAAGACTTCAGGAATTTCCCTGGTACACCAGGATGTTCTCAAAATGAAGATGAGTAGGTCAATTACATCGCTGGTAGATTTTCCAGGCCTCCTGAGTATGTAGCAAGACTTAAACCTGCAGATTCTTAACGTCCTCACTTATAATTTAGCAGCTAAAAAAATATAACTTCTTTCMTTATGCTTGAAAATACCATAGCGTTCTTTGTAAATATGTAAGAGACATCTCTGTKTATTTGTGCCTTTTCTTACCCTTCTCCTTAGTAGGATGTCACTGCTGCCTGCTGTTTTTCAGGTTCCTATCAGGCTTTCCCCTTTGTATGTCCCATTTCCCTTCTGGAGCACAAGTTCTGTGCTGATCTGTTGGATATTTCATGAAGAATACAGACCTCTATACGCACAGCTTAAAAGGCTTTGGGGCTCTCCTGGTGGCATGTTGTAAGTTCACCTCCTTTTTAACATCTTTTCTTGTGGAGCTTTTGGCCGTGGCTCCTGGAGTTGGGCCTTGTATGCCCTATTCTTATGCCAAATTCTGAAGTTTCAATTTCTGAACCATCCTGGTGGGTGAGGTTTTGCTTTTTATCCTGGGAATCGCCATTATTCCCAGAAAGTAGCTGGCTCTCAGTTTGTCATGTTTTAAAAGAAAACCAGATTGTCTCTATGTGCAGGCAGGTAACAGAGGGGCTAGTTGAGCCTCAAACCCTCTCCCTAACCTCTTATTTCAGATCCTCCATGGTTCACCCCCTCCATTAACAGCTGAGACATCTCCCACCCCCTTCTGCCCAGTCCCTGGGTTAGTCAAGGTGTCCAAAGAGTGAATGTTTGGAAAGACACATTTTCAGTAATGGGAAGGGGTTATCTGAGGAGCTTCTTGGTAATTAAAAATTGGTGCTGGCCTGAGCAGGAAATTGGGTCAGAAGGTCACCAAAGAGACCTCCTGGCCTATATTGTTCTATAATTCCATGCAAAAATATGGTATATGACTTAGTARGCTGGCTGAAAGTATTAGAGAGGCAAAGATAGGGTACAGGATGAAACACATGACATAATTACATTGTTGAAAAATCYTTATCCTTTTAAATTTTATTTCCTGAAGTAGAAAGTCTACAGGAAGTGTGTAACCATTCTCTAAAAATGTTCTATTCCCTAATCCAATGATAATTTCAGTTGCTTTGAAGGTTTTCAGTTGATGACAATCTGCAGTGCTGGTGCCCAGTGATGCACCCAGCACATGATGACGTACATTTCTTTGTGGGCTCCTGTGTTACACAGAACCTGTCCTCTCTGGTAAGTGAGACACTGATAACACTGCTGTTTTGGAAGCAGTGACTCACTTGAATTTGCTAATAACACATTCAGAAATCCRTGCCATTTCTGGCTGGGTTTTAGCCAGGGCTCTGAGACACATACCAGACACTGTGGGGCCGCAGGAGGAAGTTGTCCAGCACCAGCAAATGATAAAGGTGCTTTTCCAAGGAGCAGGCCCCAAAATGCACATAGCCTTGGCTTGTCAGAGAGCTCTGCAAGTGCACATCTCCCACTTGTGGTGCCTCTCCAGAGTTACCGAGTCTGTGGGTTTGGCTTTGAGAGTGTAGTGGTCAATATGGGAGGATTTCTTTTCCCTTTCACTTACTCCACTTTCTTGTGGCATTGGAAAACAGGGTGTATTGTGTTTGCACAGCGAGATTTTGGAAGCAGGGGTCTGTTGCCCTGTTTTTTTAAGTTTTTCTAAGCCTTCTGATGTTTACATTCTTGTAACGAACTTTCTCACACAATTTATGTAAATAACTTATTGTTTTGCATTCTTTTATGGAGGAGGAGAAATTTGATGGATTGCTGGTTTGTCCAGTGTCGTTGGAGAGGTGGCACTGTCACCCTCCAATCCACTGTCACTTTTGGAAATCTATAAATGTTGGAGTCAGAAGTTAAATTTCCCTTTTTTGCCTTGGAGTGCTGCGTGTCCATGTCGTTTTATTTTGTGACCTATAGTGACAGGGGTCTACACCAGTGGCTTCTGTGAGAAGTTGCTAGAAGCCTTCTCCATGCCCAACAGAGCCAATGGCAGCCAGGTCCAAGAGGGACATGCTGCTGGCCAAACTGAGACCATTGGTAACCATGGTAGCTCTGCTGCCATTACACATTTTAGGAGGGGGAAAATTTACTGCCCAGGAGCAAATTTTGGCCAGAGAGGAGTGAGAATATGGGAGAGGAGCAACTTTGCAGACACCAAGATCCATGAAGAAGCCGGGGAGGAGGTGCTCCAGGTACCAGAGCAGATTCCCCTGTAGCCTGTAGTGCAGACTGTGGTGGGGTGGCTGTGCCCCTGCTGCTCATGGAGGTCCATGGCTGGAGCAGAGATCCATCTGCAGCCCCTGGAAGATCCCACACTGGAGCAGGGGAAGAGTGTAAGGAGCCCGATTTTGAGGAGGAAGGAGAGGTAGAAGCAATGTGATAAATTGACTGCAGCCCTCATTCCCTGTGCCCTTGTGCCACTGGGAGGAAGGAAGTAGAGGAATCAGGAGCGAAGTTTAGCCTGGGAAGAAGGGAGGGGTGGGGAGAGGCGTTTTCAAATTTGTTTTTATTTTACATTTCCCTACTCTGGTGTTAATTTGCAATAAATTAAACTAATTTCCCCAAGTTGAATCTGTTTTGCCCAGGACAGGAATAGGTGAGTGATCTCTCCCTGCTCTTATCTTGACCCATGAGCTGTTCATTGAATTTTCTCTCCTCTGCCCCAGAGAAGGAGAGGAGTGACAGAGTGGCTTTGGCGGGCACTGTGCATCCAGCCGGGGTGAACCCACCTGCAGGGATGTGCCAGCTCCAGCACTAAGCACACAGGCTATTCCACAGAGCAAGCAGAAGCGGGTTTTTTCCYGTGTGATTTCAAGCATGAGCAACAAACACGTATAGCAAAAATAAATTGGCTTAGCCAGCGCTCCAAAGGGTGTGAGCTGCCACCCATGGTAATTTCAGAGTGATTCCTGCCGACTTCCCCTTTGTAAAAGGTCTTTCCAATGAGTCATGGTCTCATCTACGGAGGTTCCTGGCTTCTTAAGCCACATCACTAACCCTTTGCCTTTGACCCAAAATTTTCAAATTGCTTTTAAAGGGTGCTTGTATGTATGTGTGTGTGTGTGTTTGAAAGACAGGCAATCCCAGCCTGTGCCCCAAGAGACAGATCTGGCAGTGGAAAGTCACCATCCTCCCTGCCCCTACTCATCTCCTTCATGCTTGCTTTTCCCCTAGAAGGGATGGATTGTACCCTCCCTACCCAGAGGCACCAGTTGAGACACAGAGCTGCCAGGACTCTCCATCTCTTCCTGGGAAGAGGTGCCTTGCCCTTTCCTGATTAGACTTATGATGCTGACCCAAAGAGAAAGCCAGGATGAGCAGGCACTTCCTCCTCCGGCTCTACTACTGGCCAGAAGAGGGAGGCACCATGTTTCCAAATTCTCCTTCCTCTGAATCCCCCCATACTAGCTCAGATGCTCCCCATTTAAAGAACTTTCAAAATATTTTCTAAAATGCGTCATCATTTTTGGTTTTCATTAGCAYGGATGACAATGACTACTTTTGAAAAGGCACACGGATCTCCCCATCTCCCCAGGCCTGCAAGTGAAGCTGCAAGACACTGGCATGGTGGGTGGCAGYGCTTCCCATGGCAGCAGCCTGTGAAGCCAAGCTTTCCCAATGCCTYCAGTGACTGATCCAATTAGGAAAGCAGCTCTACTGGTTATGTTAACTCTTTAATCCCTTTCTCTCCCTTTCCAGAAGTGACAGCTTTTCTCTTTGCACATCCATTGCATCACCACTCCCCTCTACAGCTGCCCTGCATTTTTTTTGCCTAACAGCATGTAATTAATCAGCTCRGGTTTGTAATAAAATATGACGCCCTTTTAATAGACTGAGTCACTGGTAGAGCCAAGCAGAAAGAGCTGATGGGAAGGATGGCAGGGGAGATAACACAGGGCTGTCAGCAGGCAAGGGGCAGGCCTGCCTTGCACAGCCAGGGCTCTTCAGAGGCAGCCTGGGCGACACCAAGACCAAGCCTGCTCATGTTTCCCTGTTGCTTGGTGAGGCTTTGGCATGTTTTCCTGCCTGAGCCAGTGCTGCTGCAGCAGGAGCCAGACTGGTTGGTCCTTTCCATAAGAGGTGGGCATGAGCTGAGGGTTAGGCTGGGAATGAGGAAGCCCAGAGAATGGGTGGAGAGGTGACTGCCAGCCCTGTGGGGACACATCCTCTGGACAAGGYGAAGGGGTTGGACCCCATGTGCTGATGAGCCACCAGTCTTATCCCTGAGCTGTTGCTGGCTTTTCAAAGCACTTCCATATGTAGTCTATTTGTTGCTGGCTGTGGTACTATCACATCATTAACCTTCATTAGGGGGTGATAAAATACTTACATAAAACACCTCATGAAACCAGCTGATCACTGGCATTGTGCTACTCCAAGTGCTCTGGAGTTTCAGGACAGATGAGTTCTGTGACACTATAAAAATCTCCCTCCTGTGGCTCAGAGACAAAGCTAAGGAAGAGCTGTTGTGCAGCTGAGAAAGACTTTTAGGCTTGAACATAGGCAGCTAAACTGGTGTATCTGGGAATGCTCGTGAATATCACCAGGAAGATGCTGGACATTTTACAATTTACTTTGCAAGAACTGTAGAAAAAGTWAAAAGTGCAGCACCATGATTGGGAAGGTGGGTGTCTGTGTGTGTACATCTAGACAWACATAGCAAAAATAAACACTTTCTGGTTTTCTGGCTAACACAACTGCTGCTATGCTAGAAGCTTTTTAAGCAAAATGGTTTTAGCTCCATTTMCAGGAATTATGAATATTTCCATGTGACTGCTTTGCAGCTGTTCGTTAGAAAATTCTTACCTAGAGTTTTTTTATGATGTAAGCTAATTACATCCCAAATTAAAAAAGACTTTATTAATGAATAATATACAGGGATTTGGCATTTGATTTCAGCATTCAGCACAATTCCTGTTTAATGATGTGCAAACTAATTCAGTCTCTTATCCCAGACCAGAAGCTGCAAAAGCCGTGGCGGTACAAATCACGCGTTGCAGCACGTTCACCGCACGAGAAGATTCAGGGTGYTCTGGGCATGGGCAGGAGAGCAAAAGCCCTGCCAGTTCTCGGTGTTTCTCCACACTACCATGTCCCAGGAGGCAGCAGTGGCTGCAGGATCTCATTTCCAGCCCCACAGTGTGACAGGTCCTGCACTGAGCTTGCAGATGCAGCACTAGCCCTGTATTAGCCTGCCACACTGCAGAAAGAACAGGATCAAAGGAGAGAGTCATCCTTACCCAAGTCCTTGCAAGTTTTGTTTCTGGTTGTTTACCAGGTATTCCAACCACTTTGTAAATGTCTCTTTTTTTTTTTCCCTTGGAAAAAAAAATTATCAAAGAGCTAGGGCTAACACAAATTACCTACTGTGCTTTTTACTGTTGAATTCATAATCTCCTTACTTTATAGCCCTGCCAGGAGGGATAACACTATTGTTAAGGCATGACACCACATTGCAGAAAGGGTGTCTGCTCAAAACTTGTTTAGTCCTCTCAGCCTTGCCTGTACATCACTGGAAAACATATAAAACCTCTCACAGTTTGCACAGTGGCCACTCAACATCAACTGTAAGTCTTCTTATGGTCTCCTTTCCGTGTTAAGGTAAGGCATACCCCAAAGCTAAACAACAGAGCGTGGTCTTTTACCAATGTTGAGGAGCTCTGGAAAGATCAGCTTTTGCTTTTGTGGTAGGTACCTGCCAGAAAAGCCATTTTAAGATTGCCCATCAGTTAAAGCTCTAAAGCTGTGGAGGTGGAGCTGCAGAAACGCCCTTCCTATTGATGCCAGAACATTATTTAGCTCTTCCTTAGAAAACATCAGCAGCTGGGAAGGGCTCCAAGCTTTCCCAAGGAAACACTGTAATGAAATGCATCATCCAGCTGTCTGTGCCTTTACCACCACTCACCTGTATTCATCCCTTCATCCTGCAATCTGGTGACAGCTCACAGGTTGTGCAAACCTGCTGAATTCAAGTGCCACCCAAAAAATGTTTTGCAAGTGGATTCAGTTTCCAGCTATGGAAATCTTCACTTTCCCCACTAAATCACCTGGATCAGATATTCAACATCTGCTATTTTTATTCATTTACATATCTAAATTGACTGCTGCTCAGTCAACCCCATAAGTCCTCAAGGGTACACCAGCCCCAAGAAATAGGATTGACCAGTGATAAGAATATTGAAAATTTAAAAGTGGATCAGGGCCAAATATTGCTATGATTTATGATTTCTTATTCTTTCAACTTTCATAGGACAGCAGGGCCACCCCACTGGGAGTAAATGAATCCTCCTTGCCAACACAAAATGCTCCTTTTGCTATGTAATTTCCAGTTTCAAGACCTAAAATTCTTGCATGAACATTCAGATTGCATTATAACAGTTGAAAAAAATAAATTAAGAAATATAGTTAATTAGCCCACCCTCACCTCTGATTGAGTGAATCATCAATCCCTTCTCTAAAGCATTCTTCACAACTGCAATGGCTACTTTATCTAAGCATCTAAGAGAAACAAGCTCCAGCTGGGAATTAGGAATCTGATATTTATTTTCTTAATATAAATAGCATTAATAAGCAAAAATGAGGGCATTTCTTAATTCAGTTGCTTTAGCTACTGAAAGAGAAGAGGGCACAAAAAGAACAGTAAGTAATACCCTCAATGAGCAGAGTTCAGGGATTTTTCTTTTCTTTGACTTATTCCTCAATGCTGAAGAAAGACATGACAAAGTTGTATTGAATAAAATGACTTTTAAAACTTACTTAAATCAGGAAATAGAACACAAACAATCCGTTGATTTTTTAATTTATTTTTCTGAATTCCTAGTTCCTAAACATAGTTTTGGCAGCTAATAATTTCTATATCCTGGTCTAGTCACTGTGCTGAAAAAAAAGGTGTTAACTATATTGACTTTGTGGCAGATTATAGAATCCTTTTAAATTTCTAATTTAGATTCAGAATGGACTGCTCACCAGATCACAATGATGTTGAGAACTAATCTTGGTGTCTRGCATTATGCTTATAATGGGAAATTTGCTCAGAGAAGGAGGCACTGTACAGCATTCTGCTGCTTTTTTAACAAACAAAGAATTACATTGCCTCAAGATGTCATGCTGCCAAAATTGCTACACCAAAATTAAATTGAGAATAGTCTTAAATCCTTTGTCTAGCTAAAACATGATATTATTTTCAGCATCCTTGCAATGCAAAAGCAAGCAGACCACTAATGCTTTGTGCATCTCTGCTCCTACAGCACGTTTCTACTCCCCATGAAAACATGCATCAAGAGGTAATATGAAGAAAATATCAAGAATATTTTTGTCAGATGAAAATACTCACTTATTCCCCAGTCAGTTAAAATTCCTAACAAAACACATTACAAAGTTAATGGATTCCCTCTACTTAATGCATGTTCTACTGAGCTGAGCAGCCATCTTCTAATACTTGCCCTGAATTGCAGAGAGTCCAGGGCTGCTCCCTGGTAGCCAGTGGCTGGACCAGGGGCTGGCAAAGTCAGACTCAAGGTGTTGAAAGAATGAAAAATTGTCTCACTGCCAAAAATGTGCTGAAATGTATTTTGAAAGGCACCCTGTGAGTCTGAGTATGAAAAAAATTGCAATTTTAAAAATTACAAAATTACAAATTCTTAATTTGAAATTGAACTTGTTCTAATGGTTCAGCTSAAGGATTTTTGTAAATCAGTCCCTCTGTAGCTTTCAATGGGCTTCAGACAACACCTTCTGGATCCAAGAGATTTTATAGACTTGTGGGACAGGCAACACTGTGTAAGTTCAAAATATGTCGCCACTTCTAGTATTTTACTAAAGTAATTACACCTTCATTGTGAAGTCTTCAAAAAAACCCCAAACAAACAAACAAACAAACAAACCTTAAAACCAATGAAACCAAAACAACAACTACCAAAAAAAAACTGGAAAAAAAAATTAAAGGTTTTGGTCCTTATTTTTTTATTATACTCCAACTTTCCTAGTGTGCAATGTGAGGTCTAGATGGTAAATAAATTTTATAAATTCTGTTAGCATCATGGACTGTCCTTAGTGAAATTGTTACTGAAATAAGTGAAACTTCACCTAGAGAATACCAAAAAGCATCAAAACTCACAATGAGGGATTTGACCTGTACAAGAAAACTTACCTGACTTTACAATAAAAATACCCAAAAATCAGATTTATAGGAAAATCCGATATTTATTAAATTGCCATCACAGAAGAGCTCAGTATAAAATCTCTAACAAGGTGATTTTATAGCGCAGCAAACTCTCTGTTTCTCACAGCCAAAGCTCTGGTTATGAATTTGCAGTGTGCCTTCATTTCATAGAATACAAAACTAGAGTTTGTCCTTGTAGCCCTATATTTGCTAAGCATGAAGACAAAATTTAATAAAAGCTGTTCCTCTATTAGTTTACTGTATCCAGAACACTCAGTTTTGAGACCATTAAATGAAAGATATTGTTACTACTCAACCTGCCCAGAATGTGCAGCTGCTATTTGGCATTTCAGAAGTGGCAATCACAGCAGTAAACTATTCCCTGAACACATCACAGTCTTCATCTAAGGAGCCACTCTAGCACAGCAGAAAGGCATGCACAGAGGAAGTGACTGAAGTAGGCAAAGAGGAAAAAAGGGAAATTTTTCAGTAAAGAACTACCTATTACCTAAAATCTCATTTTCCGAGTAAATCCTAACAATGTGGTGGGTTTTTTTCCTTTTTAACTGAAGCATTTCCAGCATGTTTCATTTACATCAAGCAACTAAGAGCTGAAAAGTATTCTAGACTCTACAAGTACTGCATCCAGGGACACATTTTCTGCAAACTCCRTACCTCATGCTGTCAGCAGAAAACGCTCCAACACCCCCTGCCAAATTTGATGTTTTGAGAATAGGTAGAACTACAAAAGAAAACCCATTCCTCAATTGGCCCAGGGACTTCTGTGGCATCTGCCAAATGTGTGGAAACCAGGTCAGACACCAATTTCCAGGTGAGAATCTGTTCAGTAAGGAAAATTCCTATCAGGCTGGATAGACCCAGGCTGCTGTATCCTGTGCCCAAGAGCAGCATTTGAGGTGCACCCAGGGTACCAAATGATGCCAAGGACTTGAAACTCTTGCCTGTAAAATGCCCCAAAGTTTATTTTAACATTTCACTCACTTGCAGCTGCTACAAGATCTTCCTATGACACACATCCCACTCTGGAATGATTTAGWAAGCAAGCATCTGACCTGAAGATACATGGACAAAAAAGAAAGMAAGCAGTAATAGAAGCTCCACAAAAACAGGTTTTTAGCAGTTATACAGCAATTTTCAGCTTTTTAGGGCTTYGTGTTACTGCAAGAAACTAGTCAGAAGCTCAAAGATTATCAATGAGAAAATACAGAGTGAGTCCTGACATTGCAGGAGTATGATGTTTGTAATTACTTTCACTCCAAGCATTTGTAGTCAGATAAATCACTCTCAATTGTCATTTAAGACAAAGCAAACTTTTATGTACTTCAGAGTGTACTGATGCACAAGTGCATTACTTGTAYACCATTACAGCATCTGTAATGAATACACAACAGTAACAGCTGCAGTCATTGAATTCCTGCAACATCTAGGAGCAACAGCAAAAACTAGAGGAGCAATTACCTCATGTTCTCCAGCTTTTGGCCCAAGTTTTTTCTTGTATTTCTCTAGTTTTCTCTCATAAACACACATAAACTCCAAAAATTACCAGCATAACAGTGGTTTTCTCGTCAGACAAATTAAGGTTATACCATTGCAAGAACAATAGCTCTCTAGCTAAAAATAAGGAGGACAGAAAACACTTTGAATCATTTCAAAAATCAAAGATTTCTTTTTGTTTAGCAGACTAAAACCTACCTGATTGATTTGACAGATAGGAGTGATGCCATACGAGCTTGTATCAATTCCCACCTACTGAATCAAAATGCAAATAGCTTTTTCCCCCAAAGCAGCACTGGCTGTGTGGTGCTCTGGCAGGAACTGCCAGCACTGTTTTACAGGGTGCACTCCTCAGGGCCTGGATGATCAAGAGACACAAACTTACCCATCAATAAGTATCTTTGTAATTAAGTCAAATGTGACGTCACTGACATGTCAGGCAGCCAACAGAAAAGYGTGCCTGCATTCACAGGGTGACCTAGAACTCCCAAGCATAAAAAGAGACACTGAAAAGCACTAGTCCAGAGAGGTWCTGCCTTCACAGCTGTCTTTGAGTACGTGCTTTATGTAGCCCACGTTCATCCACCTTCAGTGCTTTGAGCTGAGCAAGAGAACAGGGAATAAAACCCTTCCCCCACCAAACCCCAATTTCCCAGATGTTAAGAAGCAAGTGATATGAAAAAGAACATTGAACATCAGAGGATCCAGTGCATTCTATCCAATCATCCAATAAATCTGATTTGACCATGTTCTTATTTTTAATTACTGGTGGGGAATAGAGTTGTGAGAAGGATGCCTGCAGAGAGAGCCTACCCCAGCACGTGTTAATCATCTAAAGGACAAATCTTGTTCTGAACACGGTGTATTTTCTGATTCCAGGGAGGATGCAAGCAGTGGATTGAAGCAATAGCTGAGAATTGTGCAAGACATAATTGACCACACCATATTTTGCTATGATGGCAGGCTTGATTCTCTACTACTTAACATCTGGAGTAGCTATTTGCACTGAGGTTCTAGGGGTGCAACATGGGCGCAACTTGGTATTATAAGGCAGATCACAGAGATCATACTTGGCAGACAATGAAGGAACTTACTGTACCCAGCACACGTAACCACGAATTGCACCTAATGCCAAAAGTGCTCCACATTCTCTGGGATGAGAGACTTCATTAACATCACACAGTATCCAGCAAAATCTAAACTTCATGGGTAATTGTATTCCTAATTGTTAACAATTCCAAGACCAAATAAGGAAACTTAGGGGATTTTCTTGTTTGTTTGAAGTGGGCATCCTACTTTTAGTTAGTTCCCTAAGGGTGATTTCAAAGCCACTCCACTATTATTTGGGGACAATATTCAAAATTAGGAAGTTCCTGTAACCTTAAAATATGAGGATGTGTCACAAAAAATGGTTTTCTCAAACTCCTGAGTAACAAAACAGATTACATCACACAATCTGCACAACATTAAAATTAGCAGGAATCCTGTGGTAAAATGGGACACAGAGGAACACTCTACAGAATGCATAAAACCAAACTGAAACAGCATGAAAAAAGTAATGTTTATTTTTAATGTTTACAAAAGCATGAACACCTTATGCAAAAGCAGCCCCCTGAACCATACATTTCCCTCAATCCTCCTGGGATATTGGCAGAAAGCAAGTATTTTCTCTGCTCTTTAGTGCTCAGCATACTCTGCTGAGGTAAATGGGAACCAACCCACTCATTTCCATGGAGCTCCCTCTGCTTGCATTAGCAAAGGGGCCRGTGCATCAGACTGCAGTGCAATGAGATGTCATATGGGTGTCTTGCTTTAGGTATCAAATTMGATTAGTCTGTGTTTCTAACCAAGATAAATACACTATCCAGATAGTTAATTAGCTCCCCAYTCTCTTCAATTTTAACTGAAATATATCTCATTTTAAATAGGACTCTCAGCCCACATTAGCTTTATGCAAAGTTTAACTTTATGCACCATGAACAGTTTTATTCAAGTTTTTAAGAGATAGCTAGTGCTTGTAAGCTATTTTAGGACTGAGATCTTGCATC
Organism: Cardinalis cardinalis; assembly: GCA_014549065.1. Taxonomy (NCBI): domain Eukaryota; kingdom Metazoa; phylum Chordata; class Aves; order Passeriformes; family Cardinalidae; genus Cardinalis; species Cardinalis cardinalis. The sequence continues at coordinate 116,057 of JACDOX010000140.1, forward strand.
ACAAAAGCTATTTGTCCTTTCTTATCTCCCTTCCCAGCACATGGAGTTCAAGTGTTTACTCTGAAGAAATGTGCCCTTAGGTTAACCTGAAAAAATGTGCAGCATTTTCATTTTGCCTTCACCTTTTTCTCCTGGTCTGGAGCTGGAAGTAACTGATGGTCCTGTAATCAAATAGGCCATGCTTCTGAACTTACAGGGAAACATTTGTTTAATAGTTGGACTCAGTCATCTTAATGGTCTTCTCCAACCTAAATGGTTTTATGACTCTATGATTTATTTTTAGAAGTTTTCTGTCCAACAGAGAATATGATTGCAATGATTTCAAAGACTCACCTGGAGCAAGTTACTCATACTAAAATGATCCCTACCATAATACAGCATAATTCCCCAGCTACCCTGAGTTGAGATCTCTCCCCTCAGAATCTACAACTGATGCCTCAAAATATTTATTACATTGGTAGAAATGGCTCTGTCTTGTCTGCCATCCTATATCTAAAATAACAGACAAATACTATTTATGTTTGCAAGACTGATATTGGATCTGTGGAAGGAAAACTGCTTCATTTTCCTGCTGGAGCTAGGAATCATTCTATTAGCTCCTGCCAAATTCACATTCAAGAAATATAATTTACTTCACATATTGAAAGAATCTGCTAAGAACCCATACATATATACACACACACATACACTATGTATGTGTACACATATATACACACATGTATAGATAATTTGTATTTAATTTTACACTGAAAAAGTGCTAAAATAATCCAACAACTGTCACTGCTAGAGATGAGGCTAAATGAAATGGTATTACTTATATGGCATCAAATATTTAGAGACTCTGGTCCAAGAGCTTCAGAACTCTTAGCAAAAAAATATCATTCGTTGGCAAAAAAGAAAAGTCTCAAATTGTTTGAATTTTTCAATAAATTGAAAGATTTAGAAGAACAAAACCCCAATAACCCTGTAAAGAATAATTGTACTGCAAAAGATTGTATAATTTGAATTTCAGTACTGCGTATAGAAAATACACATTTATACATACTTTCATGGCAAAATTTTAAGCTTCCTTAGATTTAAAGATGACTCTAATGAATCTGTCAGTATTTCACATGTGCATTATTGCCTATATTTTGATAAACAAAATGCTGTACAAGTTGAGCCCTGTATTCTGTGAGTCTGGCTGCATAGTCAGAAACAAATATTGCACTCGAGATCATGCCTACAAAAATGCACATTTAATAAGGCCATTATATTCAAGATTGTAATGGGACTTGAATTACATGAACAATCAAATATATCATAAATAGACCTAGGAAAGTCATACTGCAAAAGATGTACTCAAAACAGCAGTGTTCCAGTAATTCARTAACTGGGGCTTTTTCCCCCATGAAATGGCAATCTCTCAAACTGGTTTTATGCACAGGGCCAGACAACAGGATGTGTATGTACACATGCATTCTCACAATGAGTTTGTCATGTTTTTTAGAATTTAACAATTACCCCAGAGTTTGACAGTAGATTTCTACTCAAGTTCTGTCAACAATGTTCAAGTTCCAATCAACTTTATTTCACTTCCACGCACGATGAGGGGGAAAAAATTTTGACTTTCAGTTATTTAAATATTTACCATCATGCAAGACATAATTCTTAAGAATTAGTCAGAAAGTGTAGCAAAGACACAATTGAATCTGTACTGGAATACTCCCCAGTATGCTGTTTCAGAGCTAGATCACATTAAGAGTATCAGTTTAGCTGATCTGGCTCATTGAATGAATGACAGAGCAAACAACCAGTCTAACACAATTCAAGGAATGATACAGATTTAGAAGTTAGCTGCCCACATCCCATGGCAAATAGAAAGAAGCTACCCTTTAATCAAAGTGGGGTAAACAACCTTGAAATTACAGCAGGGTAGCTGCATTCACACCAGCCACTACCTCGGAGTAGCAGGTGTGCTGTAAATCTGCTCTGTAGTTATTTACTCCTTTACCTACTCCAAAGTTACTGAGCCAAAGTTACACAGCCAGCATTTTGGCTTGGTTAAGGGTAGTGGCATCTGTCCAAGAAGGAAGGGCAGATCCCCATCCCTTTTCCCCATGCCACACCACGCAAATATGCAGTTATGCAAACGCAAAAAGCATCATTACAAAGGCTGGAAGAATCAGAAGACACAGCAGATAAGAAACTTAATGGTCACGTGCATTTGAGTTCAGCAGAGACAGTTTTTCACAATTCTACATTCTGCCCCAAAATCCAAAGTGGTGGTGATTAGGGATGAACCACCTCCCAGCTGAACCAACTCCAGCATTAGGAATTATTTTTAAATACAACAGATTATATGCTTAACTCTTTTTCCTAGGACCTGTTTTCTGGGTTGAGATTTTTTTTAAAAATAGAAACAAGACAAACCTGAGAACCAGAATATGTGACTTGTTTGCATATTATAAACAGTCAATGGATGATTGAGATACAAAAATCTATTAACGTGTCACTCGCTTTATACTCACAGTTCCGAGTACTCTTTCTGCACCAATGGTGCCACTTGCCAGATATATGTTTCTTGCTACCTCTGGATAGGTTTTTGACCAGAGCTGGGGAGGAATGCATTTGGACAGTAACAATGCAGCACTTGCAGTGATGGCCAAGGAACACAGCAATTCAGGATACAGTTTCTAAATCCACCCATCTTCTATTCATTGCATGCTAAGCAGCTCAAAATGTATCTCTTAGTAATCACATTATTCAGAAGGTGTATAAATCTTTCCCTATTTTCTTCACAAAAGGAATGGTAAAAAGTCCTTTATGCAACATGTAAATAAAAATCCATCTAAAAGTTTCTACTTATTTTAGCAGTTTTGACTTACAATGGTGGCCTGTCTATCAGCAATACTTTGCCTGCAAGTGTCTAACAAATAGAATTTTGACAGGTATCAAGCAATAGCAATGTTTTCAAGGTTTTATATTTGCTGTATTTAGTACTTTTAAATCCAATTCTCTCTCCCCATAAAGTGATGGTTGGTCTTGTAGTTAGCATGACTACTCATGCACACAACATTTCTAAAAGGAATTACATGCTGTTTTCTCTCCCCATAGTATTATCTTACCATTTTGAGTATTTTGAGTCAGTGCCACAGATTTAATGCAGGTCACAGACAACAAGCAGCAGGCCTATTTTTACTGCTTGCTTCAACCAATATATTTGTTCATATTTACACATTCTTAAAATGTACTCTTGACTTGTCTCTACTAAAAGTATCACTCCAAAATTTCAGTTTACACTAAAATGATGACTTGATCAAAGGATACCACCAAAAATCCCTTTTACTCCCACAGGGAAACACACACTCTCCTGAATTAGTATTAATGGATATTTAGATTAGAGGACTCCATATTTCAGAAACCAGTTATTTAATGCTCAATATACTTTTCAGCAGATGAAGAGGTAGGTATATTTCCACACAAGAAAAAATAATAAAACAAAAACCAAACTGTAACAGATACTCAATTAAATCAAGTAATGTCTGAAAAGTCAAACACTGTTCTGACTGCACATATTTTGTCTGAAGGTACTCTCCAAGGAGGAGAAGAAAAGTTGCACATTCTGATTAGATAATACGTCATAATTTGAAATTTAATAATTTTCTGGAAAGAAAGCACAAGTATTCAAATGCTACTTCCTTTCCCTCCCCCCCCACCCCCCAAGAAATGTGGCTGCCAACAAAACTGCCTGTATCAATGGTAGTATTAACTTTTGGACTGCTAAACATGGAATCAACTGCAATTCTTCCTTACATTCACCAACACCAGCAGTCTACAAGTTTACACAGAGACCATATGCATGATAATTACATAATTACAATAGAAATTCAACTTTAGTGTTGTTCTTAAAACAATCTTCATAAATAATGAAAATATCTGTGTTCTAGCTCTTCAGTAACCTAAGGTTAATTGGTACAGATAGTGTTTTTTTCTTCCTTTTATAAACCAAACTGGAGGTTCCTCACTGCCAACAATGGTTAAGGCCTGGATCAAGTTACTCTCCTTTTGCTTTTCCCTTTTTCTGCTTTTTTCCATTTTCCACCACCGCATTATCTTCTGGTTTGCTTACTCCATTTGCAACAGCACCATTTGCTATTTTGCCATTCTTTACAGGTTCCTTGGGCAGCTTATATGTCCGATAGTAGAAGTTACCAAACAGGAAAATGAAGGTGATAGCATAGAAAATGACACCCCAGTGCATCCATTTAGGGAAAGGACAATCAATATAAATAGACAAGGCTGTGTGGCCAATAGTCACATGGAACTGCACCTGAAAGACAGAAAATATAGAATCAAAAAACGTCTGGATATATTCTGTAGGTCTGAGYACATCAATTTATACCAATTCATTAAGTAATGAAAACAGCTGAACTGGGAGGTGGTAGGAAAGCTGTATTTGCCTGTCACATTCATGCAGGCACATTTATGCTTGACCAGGAGCATCACATTTATTGTCATATCTGGCATCAGTTTTCAGAAACAGGACAATGAGAAGATAATAAGCGGTCTGAATTTTCCCTAGATTTTGAATGTGCTTTTGTTACTCAGTTGAAACAACCAGCAAGGAACCATTAGACTTTAACTCACACAACTCTTATATATGCTGCATATGTTTTTTCAAAGCTGAATAAATGCTCCCATCTCCAGGAAGTAMTCTAATTGAGGAGTGCCAGGCAGAGAACTTTTGGAAGGAGCAGCATCTGATCCAAAGCTATGCAAATGCAAATCCACACAGAGGCAACACTTTTTATCCCAAAAGGAGGGGAATTACTTACCAATTGCAATATGGTCAAATATCGTTTCCACCACAGGTATTTCTGAAATTTAGGGCCACAAGCTGCCAATCCATAATACATGTACATAATGACATGAATAAATGCATTCATTTGAGCTCCGAAAAAAGCTGTCCAGGAACAGAAGGGAAGACCATCATGTCATTTTGGAAAAGAGTACTCATTTCTAGTATTACTTGTATCATTTTTTATAATAGTAAAAATTACAAAACACAGRACATGCCAGGATTCCATCTCCAAAATATTAAATAGTATAATACAGACCTGGCTGTCAGCATGTGCTGACACAAACAGATGTTAATGCAAGTAGTATGTCACACCTTCAGTGTAATAACTTATGCCAAAGYTTTTTATAAGATTTTTGTTGAACAAAGATAAATGACATCTATTCCACATTGGTTGTTGTAGTATAACTACAAATGTTTTTCTAAAGGATTAGAAGTTTTATTTGGCAATGTAAAGTATATTTTATATTTATTTTATTTTATTAAAAGTTTTATTTGGCAATGCAAAGTATAAAGTACCAGGCTCTGAATTTGAATCTTTTAAACTGTATTTAAACGCAAAAGGTTCACTTCTCAGCAAGAAGTCAAGAAACTCACATGGAAGTCTGATTAAATAGGCCAAAAAAAGCCCATACAAAGCAAGACTTGACTCATGTTTATAAGACTTTTAGGCATTGCCAGGTGAGTTTGTCTAAATTAATAATCATTAGTTTCTTTATTTATGATTAAAATGTTCAGCATTCTTAAATATGTCAGTGTATAGTATAACATTTTCTAGAATGATCCACGTAAGGTGCATGTTGACAGTTTCATTTGCATTAAGATCCCTTTGCTTTGGCAAGATTAGCAGCCATTTAACAGAAACACATTATATTTTATTAAAGTATTCTTACACTGACAGAGAGGCTCAAAAATGCTCTAAAATGTACAAGATTAGGGCAATACAGACAATAGCTGCTGACATCAAACAGCTCAGATGCCCGTGTGGTCTGGACCCACTTGTTGTAATAGGGTCTAGTTTATAATAGACCTGTCTATGTAAGCAATGTGCTATCAGCTAGAAAACAGAAGAACACAGATCTATCCACATTTATGCAGTGGTGCTACATAAAGGCAGAAAAGCAACTGCTGCTCTTCCTTTTGCAGGCTCTAGGAACTAAGAGGCAGTGCTAGAACACAGAACTTGGAAGAAATTTGGAAATAGTCGTAACTGTTGCATTAAAAACTGCAGATATTTAGCATGAAAATTCTGAAAAGGCAACAAGGGAGTGGGCCTTCTGAGATATCCAGGAAATTTCTAAGCAAGACTACAAGTAACCATCCAGTCTCCAATTATCTTATTTTATAGGCGCAGTTGCCATTACAGATCATTAAACATCTGGTTGAATACCCGGTTCCTGCATATTACATGAGAGAAATTGAAAGGCAATCAAAAGATGCTGAATTTACATATTTCTTCCTTGCAATGTAAGTGGCCACTCAGTACTAAATACCTATAGTAAATGGGAGCATAAACCACCCATGCATTAAGTGTTAATGTGGYACAAAAAAACCAAAACACCAAACCCAAAATATTAGTTTGGTGTTCGTGGTATTTTGTGTTTACTATATGGTATTTTCAGTGTTGCAAGCCTACAAAGCACACATCAAAGGAAAGAGGGCATTTTCCCTGTACCCTCAGCTCTGCAGAGCTTTCAATTGAGATAAGGCTAAACAATAGGAACAAGAGTACAATGTAGGCAATGAAGGCAAATAAAGAAACAAAAATAAAATTATTTGATGGAGGCTTTAGAAAAGAAGCAAGGGAAAAAAAGGCTCATAATGAATTTAGACTTGTGTCATTATGAATAGGTTTTAAAAGTGAATTGACAGATTTATTGGCTCACCTCCAAGGGAAGGTTTCAGAATTTTATATTTGCCTCTTAATAAAAATAAAAGCAAACCTCAAACTCATATACAATGCCAAAATAACATCTCCATTGTCTTCATTAAATTGGCACACAGAATGTGGCCCATAATTAGATTTTGCAGCTCTCTGTATCTGCAAAAATTAAAGTTAAGCAAGATGCATACATCTTTCTGTTTCCCACAGATACAGATACTTTCGAAGGCAGAACTTCAGGCTTGCAATTGATGCCCATGAGGAAAAGAAAAGAAGTTTTGCAATTCATTAGACTATTGCCCTGTTATCTTTTCCTCCCCCATGTTTCCCACAGAAGGAGACCGTATGCATTAATGAACAGTTTTGTATATTATTAAGTCAAGTCTATAACATTTTCTTCTATTGCTCCCAAACAATAATAATTCTCCCTTCTGTCCAGTCAAAAGCATATGAGAGGAAGGGAACTCACCTTGTCCACCTGCAACCCACTTAATACCAATCCACCACAAGGTGAACATGGTGAAATGGTGATAGACATGAAGGAAACTAATTTGGTTAAATTTCTTCCTCAGGATGAAGAATACTGTATCCAAATACTCAATTCCTTTAGAGACATAATACCACCATAGAGCAGCAGCTATCTGCAATGAAAAACAGAGACTATGTAAGTTTGAGTGATTCCAAGCTGAATGGAATAAAGTTCTCACCATCTAGCTAAGAGAAGGATACTGCTTCCTTCCCTAAATCTTGGTTAAATGTTGAGGTGGAGTCAAACATCTGACAGTATGAGAACAACAAAAAAATACTCCTTTCATCTGTTCTGGACATGGAAGAAGATTATTCTGAGCCTGTTGCTCACAAATCACATCTGTAAAATAGAGCTGATACACTTAAAAGCTCTGCCATATCTGAACAGTTTACCAGTTAAGCATGGGAAGTTTGCGTCCTCATTCTCTCCTAAGCTTTGCAGAAGCCGGCCACAGGGCTTCCCCCTCTAAATGAGGCAACACTTTGATGTGGTCAGAACAGTGAGGCAGAAACATGATGATAAAATGAAGTTGCAAAGGTGAAACCTCCAGTACCACARGCATATGGGTAGAAAGATATCAAAAAAAGTTAGATGCAGCACAGATTTCACATTCCTTATAGCAACATTCTCTCAGCTTCTTCTGGCCTGCTCAGTAACTCCCTCTGTAAAGCAGCATTCCCCCAGGTGCTCTCTGCTATTCAGGGAGTAGAAAAAAAAAGAGACCACAGGAGCCATACAAACTGAACAGGTATCATCCATCTACCCAACAGGGAAGTGCTACACACCCAAAATTCTTTTTCTCATCCACCCATCACAGCACATCTTGCCCAGGATGCAACACAAACAGGGCTTCCTGCTGAAATTAGGATATTGTCAAAGCAAGTAAAGCCCAGAAGCTCTGTGTAGCAATATGCTAATGCTATGATATGGGAGTATGGTGGTGGTAGGGACTCCCTCCCAGATCCCAAAACATAGCAACAAGTCTCGTTTTGGCATTGTAAGTCATCCAGCTTGTTATGCAAGGGTGGGACCAGATGGTGACTCACACAGAGAGTGGGAAAAAAAAAAAAAAAAGAGTTGGAATTGGTACCACCAGCAAGGAGAGCAGGCAATGTCACAACACACTATTTGTAAGATGTTGGCCTTGTCTTTCAGGACTCAGTTGATGGTAAATGAGACTTTCTTAACTTAATATGGTGTGAAATAATCCTAACACCCCCTCAATCCGCAGGAAAGACCGGAGAAAAAAGAATTAACACAGAGCAGCTTCCCTTCCTAACTCCAAATGTACTTCTTAGTGAGATAAGGGGAACCATAAAGAGCTGTAGAGAGCAATGCTATAGCCCTGCATGGTGTTTTCCTCCACCTCTCCAAAGCAGTGGGAAAGGACAACATCTCTCCACRGACTAAGTTTGTCATAGCCATAACTGGTCTGGTGAACAGTTCAGGAGAAATTACAACAGAAGCAAAAATGCAGCACAGGAGAAGAGTGCTGCATATCTGCATTGCAGGCTCTGCAGTTTCCCAGAGGGACTGCACATCTTACTGATGCCAGACTGCAGCCTTCTATGTATCCATTAATGAACACTCTTCTCTCTCTGGATAAGATTTAGCCCACTTCACATCTTGGGAAGAGGAGGCAGATTTTTTCACTTTCATATGAAGAGGTATTAATATCTAAAGCTGGAGAGAGGCTTAACGACAGAAAAGTGACTCCCACAGATCTTGGAGTTCCCAGACACACAGGCAAGCTGCAAGAATCATTTATATATATATATATATGCATATGTACACATTGCTCAATATCCAGTACTGCCTCTGGGACAGGTAGTCAGGTATTTAATGACACCCACATCAAGGTTTGTCTCACACCCAATGGGTTAGCAGAACAGTCCAGCATCTCTTACAGGTCTTTGCTAAAGTTGTATCTCTTACATAAACTAAGATAAGCATCTTTTCATTTCATAAGTTGACAATAAACACTCTGGACTGTATAGCCATAAAATGACAATCCAGCACTGCAATACTTCAGCTCTTTGGASGTCCTCCCTTCAAAGAAACTTTTAGAGAACCAGGAGGTCAGTCACAAGCAAACTGCCATAAAATCTTTTATAAAGTAAATGGACATTTTTGTTAATGAAATAAGGGAACAATAAGTTAAATAGCCAATAAGCAAACAGCCARTTTACTGTGACAGAGAGCAAAATATAAAAATCCCACAAAAATACTTCTGTCTTATACCCAAAGTGCCACAAGTTTCTTGGACAAGTCACATAACACATCCCACTGCTCTTCTTTTGAATTGCACCTAGCAGAGAAAGCAATTACACTCCATGGGTAAAAATAATCTGCACTTTTGACAAAAATGCTTCCCAACACTTAAGAAAAACATCAGGACTCTTTGAAGGATTATACCTGCTGATCTTGTGTTCCTGTAGATTTTTCTGCCTGTCAGCTTCTTTGCTCTGTTACTATCATCAAATTTTTTACTATTTACTCTCAAACCTGATTATCTATTTCAGTACTTCCAGTGACTTCTACAGATGTTTTCATCATTAGCTTATAGAAAAAAATAAAACAAATRTCAAGTCATTTGCCTGAGGCCATGCATAAAGTCAGTGAAAAAGGGCAGAAACAGATATATGTTACACTGATATGTAAGCTATGTCAGGAGCAGATGGCTACTATCAAATTTCTTTTTCAAAGCATCAAAAATCATGACCTAACCTTTAGCCTTTGGACACTGCATGCAAGAAAGATTTAGTTGAAAAGAAAAGGAATAATKCATTAAAAAGGCACATCCTTGTAATGAACAATACTAGTCACAACTATATATTTTCTGGTAATTTTCATGGGTACCAATCTAAGTCTTTTAAAACACCAGATGGCAGAGAAAGATTACATTACAGCCTAGGATTAAGGGGGTCAACAAGAGGTCCAATCCCATGTCCTCTGCCTGCTGCAGGGTTTTTGACTGGAGGGCTGTTTTATTACAGGACTCTGTTTCTGCAGCATTTTTCCTCATTTTGGTTTGGAGACATTAATCCATTAAGGGGTGTGAAGGGACAGGCACTTCTTGGAAGGTCACAGCAACGTGAAAAATTAAAATAGCTTTTATAGTGAATTTTCAGTTACAGAATTTTGTTTACAGAACTTGTGAAGTCAAGTTTACTGAATTTTAAAGTATATGATGTCTTTTTCATAAGAGGAAACCACTCAAGCTCTTGACATAAATACTAACGATGCAGATTACAATTACAATACAGAAAACAACCATTGCTTGGCTTCATTATTACAATCAGCACACTTAAACAAGAACCAATTCACACAGGCCCATATTCCCAATTCTTCAGAAATGCAAATAAAAGAGGTGAACTTTGACCTGGTAAACAAGGACACACAAATATAAGCAGAGGGGGGAAATGACTACTGACAGACACCAGCATACATTAAGYTAGACAGTGTTACGAAATCATTCACTTCAAATACTGAAGCTCCCAAAGGAGTACTACCAAGTATGGATTTAATATCTTAGCCCTTTGCAGTTATTATTTTGACTCTTAAGCTATAACCAAAAAAGTTTTTGCAAGTCACACCTGTAGATCCCTCTAAATACTTTCTTAGAGATTTTCTACCCCTTTTTCTTTCTGTCGACTATGAACATTTTGGGGTTTTTTTCATAACAAAACCATTCAACTTCCTGCCAGCAGTCAGTACAGGGGCTGCCTACTACATTCAGCAGCTAAGTCACAAAGGAGTTTATTTCAGCAAATGTTTGGGCAACTGGGGAATTTAATTTTCATCCCTGCTTGCTCCAGTTGTCCATTGTTTCTTGTAGAACAGTCAGGGGAGCCTGAATGAGATTAACATGTGTAGGTAGGTGCAAAACAGTAAGCAGGAGGACCAGCTTCTTCACATTTTGTGTAAACTACCTGGACAATTAACCACCAGTGAAAGCCAAAAGATGGATATAAAGTTGAAGAAAGTATACAGACAAATACATGGAAAAATATTCCCCTAAAAACTGGCAAAACCRAAGAGGCTTTATCTGACTAAAGAGATTTCTGAGCCACAAGTTGCTGACTTGCTAAACTGTACAGGGGAAGTGCCACCACCTGCCCTTACTCTGCTCCCTTAAAATTACTGGCTTATTGTCTTGATACATGATGTGGGTTGGAGAGGCAGAAAAGGACATTCTCTGGTATCCAGGATAGCCAAACTTGTTTTCTGGGAGCTCTCTGTAGTCTCTTGAAGGAGAAAGGATGGTTTCTTGACCCCTTAATTTGATCAGGAGCTTTACAGAGAGGAGGCCACTCAATGTGATGGCAATATCACAGTGGCACATTTCCAAAAAGCCAGAAACAGGGCCCCTACCAAGGCTCCTATGCTGCCATTTAGACTACTACATACAATTAGTTTCATGTTTCTCAACATTTGTTCCAAATTTCAAAGCCCCAGATTAAAGTTATATATGAAGGTCTGCTTTTCAGAGCATGTTCCATAATGCCTTCYGAGCTCAGTGCTGTTTCCATGCGAGCTAGTCCCAGTCTTCTTTATCTGAGCAACACAGGATTTATTTACTCATTCCCTTGCAAATATGGTCATTGCATTTGTAATTGATTCTACTGTTGCAGTGCAGCATTTCTCTGCAGAGCAAACCTGGTGCCATTCAGCATCTAGAGCTATTAAAAGGACATGAGAAACGTGCTGAAATACTTAACAATTCTATACTCAAAACTGCAAAAACATTTTAAAATTGCTTTTGCAGGTTTGTATTATGGAAGACGATGGTGAATGAAATCTTGAGGACGTTTGGATTGGGTTGGTTTTTGGGTTTTTTTCAGGTTTGTTTTTCTGGTCTGACAGTGTCAAAAGCCAGCATACCTTCTAAATCCAGAGCATGACATACTGTAAAGCAGGACAGAAATGTATCCCAGAATCCTCAGTTTGACAAAGCACACTTGTGGAAAGTATAATTTTCTACTTGCAACTTATTTACCTAAACTGAGAATTCATTCAAAAGAACCACCAGAGAATGATCAGGATAAAGAGTCTTGACTGATAGCATACTATACACTTGCTGCAGCAACCTGAGATAACTCCATTTTCCCTCCTTCCTCAACTCCCTCAGTTGCAAACTGAACATGCTACAACTTAAAACTTCAGGGATAAATTTTATGCAAATCCACAAAAATGGCAAATAATTTTATAAAATTTCAAAAAAAAAAGAAAAAAGTCAGGAAGTCAAAAGAGTAAATATTGCTAGAACAATCCTTCCTATCTGGACACATTATATAGCATAAATACATTCTTCAGCTCTTTTTGCCTTTATTTCATTGTATAATAACGATGTGTCTGTCATAACAAATAAAATGGATGATAATTCTTTGGAGCAGGTCTGACCTCTCCACTGCCTCCCACAAATAAGTGCACCAAAAAGTAAGGCTATGAAACAGACTACTGCTTGTATTTAGCTGGTATAAAAATTCTTTCAATATATACCACATCAGTCCTCATTGTCATTCAGCTCAGTGCAAGGGCAATCTATTTTGCTAATCTATAAAAAACTCCAAACCTGTCAAGCACTTGTTATACTCTGCTAGATCTTGTTTTCCCACAAAATTTTTAACAGAATCATTCTAGTGGCTGCCATAGCGACAGSACTGTATTGGCAAAGGTGAAAGATTGGCAGCCACAATAAGGCCAATAAAAATCCACACACAGAGCTGTTGTGCAGGATCAGCCATTATAAACAAAGTGTAAGACTCAAACCTTTTGCTCACTACCACCCCTGCCACGTGCACAAGCTTTTACTAACACTGTCCATGAACAGCCACTCACAGACAAACATTTTTCAAGCCACCATAAACATAACACATTTTCACTGCATTTTCAGGGACATGTCCTAATCTGTACATGGAACTTGCAAGAACAGCTGAGAGATTCTCAGGTGTCAGCTCTGCTGGAAGATAAGGTTTAGTGTGTGAGCTAATCAAGAGCATTATGAAAATGAACAAGGAACTGCACTTTGCTTTTAATTTGGGTGTTTTCCAAAACCCAGATATTCGAAATCTAAGATTATACAATGAAATGTACTGATAATACATTTGCCAAATGCCAGCAAGGTCTCATAAAGCCAAACATGGGTAAAGGAGACAAAGAGTTGCCACATCAGAATAGGTGAAGTGCAACCACAAGATAAGATGACAAACCTCACTTGCTTTGATCTAGCTAGGACACACCTCCTTTACTGTGGTTACCCTGGTATCCAAACTTCAGCAGATCTGGGAAGCAAAGGATGTACACAAAGTTTACCCTGGATGGTACAACTGTGGATGAAGCCAAGGATGGTATCTTTAAGATTCCCCTTGCTTGCAGCAGTCAGATGCAAGTTAGCACAAATACGCTGATGCTTTTTGATTAAACCTGCCACGTAGGATGTAGTCAAACCTGAAGTGGCCTGTGAGGATGTAACGGGACACAGCCACTGCTGGCAGCAGCTGAGGAAACACTGTTTTCAGAAAAGGCTTAAACCATCATGTAGTGCTATACATTACACACATTCATGTACAAACACAAAAAAGAAATACTCACCCTAACTTCATAAACATTATCTGAATAATCCACACTCTGGCAGACATAGCTGTACCCTCGAGCTCTTGATGACAAGAACAACTGAAAATATTAAAGTCATAGATGAGGGGAAATATAATACATAAAGCACATTTATAACAATTAAAAGCAAATTTCTTTCTACATCAAACTTACCAGAACAGAAATACTTAAAATATTATTAGTCCTAAGAAAATTATTGAAGAAAGCCAATATTTAGTACTAACAATCTATTTTTACAGATTACTTATTTTTTCTTGTAAATTAAAAAGAAAGTACTAATTTTTCCCTGCATGTATCTGCCCACAGAATGAGAACCTTGTACAATAAATTCCAGTATGACCTTAAGCTATTTGGACACTAATATTCTTTCTGATGGCTCTAGCTTCAGAAACAGAAAATACCTAATTGCTTTTATCACAATTGACAGAAATGCTATTCCCAGTATGGATTCAAGAGAACACTATTCAAGAGACAGAATTGGATAATTTGGATCTACAATTCTTAGCACAGTATAACAACCAAAATCCAGAACCTCCTCCCCTCACTTTGAACAGCCAAAGCTGAATACCCACTAAACACAGTGAGGGAAAAAGGATGGAGAAAAGTTCCCCATTTTGGCCAACAAAAAAGCAATTGAAGTGCTTCTGTAGGGCCTCTCCATGCTTAGTTAAGCACATTGCAAAAATGTGGACAGGAGAAGCCAAAATTGACATTTGAACAAGTTCCCACTGGAAAGAAGTACACTTGTCTAGAGTTGTACAAAGTTCAGGTAACACTTATCTTGACATTCATAAATGTTATGATCCAAGAATTTTAAAGCCAAGTAATCCCTCTATTAAGGATCAAAGAGAGACAGAAGTGGAGCAGACATAAATTGGGGTGATAGAAAAAGATTTCAAAAAACCTGTCATGGACAGGCACTGACTACTCTTACCACTAACCTGACTTCCATCTTATTTACAACATACAAAACCTTGTGAACCTCTGGACTTGTTTGCTGCACGTGTGTTAAAGGAGGGAAATGAAAGAACTGTCCACAGAAATTATCCTAGAAAAGAAACTGAACTGCTTCTGCATCATCTAATTCCCTTTACAAACTACTGTAACTAACTGGAACTCCAGTGTGATCCCACATGGGCACAAGCACATCCAGAACTAACAGAGAGGAGCAGGGGAAGTTTAATTTGCACCGTTACAGAAACCAACCCATCTCCACTGTGACCTACTGGATAACTCAACCAAGGTTCCCTTGGTAAAAGGCAATAAATTGACTTCACCAGACTGCCCTGAAGTAGAATAAGAAATTCACAATTCTGTGGCAAAATAGGGCCTATTTCATTGTGACTTCTGCATGTCCTAAGCAAAATTTGCTCCAAATTTGGATGTAAATTTGAATTCAGTGTATGAGTCTTGCACTAGACTCATGTGCTGAGTGCTTTATGACTTTACTATTTCACATAAGCTCCCACAGATGAACAAAAGAGCTTGTTATCAGGATGGTTATTTAAATAACTTTTAAAGGCATTTCACATTCAAATTCTGTTCTTAGCAACGTCTGGAAACTTTACAATCACTCACAAAATACAAGCAGTATCATTTTACTCATAACAATTACATTAAAACTCATGTGAATTACAAGAGTGGCACAGTGGTATTGTAAACTTTGGAAGCAGAAATTGCCTTGTTACAGGGAACCACTGAAACTTGAACACCTTCCTGCTATCAGTCTCTACAATCAAGAAAAGACACTTGTTGGAAGGGCTGTATCCATTGCCTCAACATCCACTGAACAACAACCTACCACTAGAACAGAAGAGGAAGCTAGAACCTCTGTGTATAAAGTTATGAGCTTTCAGCATATCAACAACAAATATGTATTTGCAGTCCCACTCAGTTTTATATTAATTCAGTGACATGGAAATGCTACAAACACATATCCTATAAGAAACATAGGTCTGAAAATTATTTGACTGCAAGTTTGGTATCATTCAGCCTAAGGATGAAACAAGTTTAAAAGAATATGTGAAAAAGACAGGCATTGCAATAACACTGCAGAACTAATTTCAGGAGTTTTAGTTTTAACCTGCCAAGATGATTGGATTTAATCTCTTCCTTCAACTATGCTTTCATGTCAGCATTAAATTCTTTTGTACCTGTCACACTACTTAGTTGAATAATCCAAGAAAATAGTTTAGACAAAATGATGACTAAGGTGTGATGGTTAAATTTTACTAAACCATGTCTTAAAGRGAGGCTGAAATAATTTATGATTAATGATTTCATGCTAGGAGCTCTGGGAAAGGGTCAAAATGCAGATCATCATCAGATGCGCCATTTTTTCCTGGCAAAAGTACAGAACAGACCAGACAGTTCTGCAATGCTGTAATTTTAACTGCTCTGTTCATTTGCTTACTTCTGGAAAGAGATTTTGAAAATCTATGATCAGAGGTGTTCCAGGAAGACAACTCCTGATCCACGTGAGCAGTCACAGCAGCATAAACTTCGCATCAGTCATATTCTGTACAGTGATACTTGAACAATAATTACCAAACTGTTAAGTAATCCCAGTTAGCTACTGCTACACAGCTGTTCCACTGCAGTGCTACTATTCATTCCCTCTGTGTTGAAAATCCAACAAAGGAAAAATGCAGCAACACTGAAATTTATTACAAGTAACACACTCAAAATATTGCAAACCAAATATTAGAAGTCTGTATCCTTTTATTTTTATTTAAAGGTACAGTTCACTTCATTTTTATTCTTAATAATAATTTCTAGACAAGATACTTTTCCTCACTACAGACAATATCTGGATATCTGAATTTCTAAATATTATAAACACCTTGAGASAGTAAACAGCTCAATTTCTAACAAGATATGTTCTGATACTCTTTAGGAGCATTAAGATGAAAAAAACATGTATCAGTTACAGGTGTTAAATTTACAGATTTTAGTCTCTCAAGTATTTAGACTAACATAAACCTAAGAAGAACTTGGAATACCTCAAACACAAATTCTCTCTGTAGATTCATTTAGTGTACTTATTCTCAAACAGAAACTACCTATTTAYAGAAATACCTTAAAGGCAAATTCATCTTTAAAAGCCAGTGCAAAACACTGACTCTCAATAGACATCAAGAATATGCAACATCATTTTCATTTTGACATCCTCACACCTCAGTAAGAATTCCCTCTTGCAAGAGGGCATACACACCTCTTTGAAAATGAAGAAGTTGAGCAGAACCATCCCAAAGTTGTAAACAACCAACAGGAAGCGTAGCTGGAAGGGCTCTCTCGTCTTCATCCACTTGGGGCCCAGCCAGACAGTGAGGAGATAAATAGTGCTGATAGTCAGCGTTGGGAACGGAGACTGCATCAAGGGCCAGTCATCAACACGTTTGTCTGGGGGAGTCAAGCAAACAGGAGTCAGCAAGGTCTGAGTAAAATATATTCTATCATMATTTAAGCATTGAATTTGTTAAGTATTATTTTCTCCTGGAATAGCTGCATCAGACAGTGGAAACACAATGCACTCATTCTTTCTAGGAAGGTTAAAGAAAATAGTTTTTTAGAAAAAACCCCACTATATCACATTACCTCACAGAGAGATTCATTATGTCATTCAAGCTCTCTTGTCCAGTTCTACAATCCAAAACAATAAAGCAAACAGAATCACATGAACAAACATAAATCAACCCACTAATGCCTCAAATGAATTTTGCTTATGATGAATACTGGCTGCAGTGGCAATATAACCAAACATTAATCACCACTGCAAGTGAAAGATACACAGATTTGGCAAAATACTGATAAAACCAGTAGCTTTCATTAGTTTAAAATTAGGCACTAGAAAGTCTCCAATAGAATTTATACAGGTTGTATGATGATAACCTTTGCTACTTGATGTAGGTCAGTCTCATGTTTCAGACAGCATGCTAACAGTGTTACCAGAAAACAACCAAATAAGAGTTCTAAAGGGATGGTTCTAGTCAATCTGTGCTGCCACAGGGGAAACAGGTTTTATTTACAGTCTCCTCCAGTMACTCACAGGATCCAGTCACATTACACATATTTCAGAGCTGAGAATATGCTATATTAAGTTCTAGATCAGTATGAAAAAAGCAGCGTTAGCTTGATGAACCAGTGACACCTAGGATTCAAAGATAGCTCTGCTAGAGGAGGGAAGCAAGACTGCAGTGATACCTCCTTGCTTAGTGCCTGTGTTGTCCCATGTGTCACACRTCTCCCCCTGCCCTGAAGGCCAACATCAAGCTGTAGCAAGATATAAAAGGTAACTACTTCATAACTATCAGAACTTCAGATACTGCACAGCCCTATGATACTAACTGGATTATTTTCCAGATGCTTAGGCCAGTTACAGTTCCCATGGARATCACATCACAGGGCTCCCTGGGAAGCTCAAACATCTGAAACACCTGTCTTCAGTCAAGTGTGGGCAAACTCACAAATGCAGCTACCAGAGATTTACCTAGAGGACAAGTTTCTTTTAGAGAACTGTAAGTCAAACACCATGAAAAATCCCTATACCACAAATCAATTCCTGATCCCAGGCATACAACCAGCAAGTTAGAAACCCCTTCTTATCAAGAAAATGAGGAAATACAGAACACTGCTGTCATTACTTCTCCCACACTCTTTTCTTGTTTCCTTTGTTGTACTTAAGGCCATAAATTGGAACCTAATTTTAGGAACAAATTTCATGAGGCCCTCTATTTCTAATAAACAAGTACTGTGATCTAGGGAAAGAGGGCATGCAGAACACAGATTATTCTTACTTCCAGATGATTTAATAATAATTGAGCTGCACATTCCAAGATGCTAGGAGGCCTAAAAAGAAATGGAAAAGCAGAAAGAGAAGCCTAACTGCTTCCATTCTGTTAATGCCAGAAGAGAAAATTCATCCTAACGCATGAAAACYTCAAGAAAGGACATGGATGCTGCCAGAATGGTGGGATTCAGCTGTGTGGCCACAGCCACCAAAAGAAGCCAAGGGCAAGATAGGGCAAGGATTACAGGGAGAAGTGTCAAAAAATCAGACAGATCAGCTGTAGAAACACAGGCAATGAAAGAGGACCTGAACAGAGTGAGTGAAGACAGTTACCACTCAACTTTTCATCAAGCTCCTGAAATTGCCGAAAATATCACCTACCAAAGTTGAAATCACTACTGCATTTGCATTGCAATTATTATACTCTTATATCCTTTATAATTTAGTTCCTTATTGCCTTTAGTGATTGTTCTACTAACCTGAATTTAAACCCCAAAGATAACACACAAAATTAGCAAACCAAACAAACCCCCCCCCTCAAAAAAAACCCCAAACCAATGAAAAAAACCCAAGAAAACCACCTCATCATCTACCTGGTACTAAGTAATAGGCAAGGATTTATCATGAAACAAGAAGAAAGGTGTCAGTTAAGAGACAGCTCTGGGAATAGCCAATGGGTGCCATGCTTTATCAAATCCAGATCTCCCTCTACTGTAGTGTACAATGAGTTAAGAGCAGGTGAGGCAAGAGACACAGTTGCTTTCCCAGGTTTCTTAGAGTAAGGAATATAAAGAGGATAAAGAGAAAAAGACACCTTAGAGAATCTGTCTTCTATTTTCTAACACAATGTTTCATGATAATTTCACATACTAAAGTGGCAATACAAAGAAAGGTGATAGAGGAAGATTAGAATTTTTGCCATGAGGTGAATGCTACCACCCACTGCTGAAAACAGGAACCCATGACCTGTTCCAGATTTCTTTTTGTGTCAGGAGACAAAGATTTCTGGACTTCTAGATRGAAGAATGAAGATTCACCAGAGGGTGAAAGGAAAGACAAAAGGACAACTTATACTAAAACCCAGCTGCAAGCAGGCTTTGCCTCCTCACACCTCATCARTACTGTAAACAATTCTTCCACCTCCTTTCCACAAATACTATAAATTGAAGAATCTCACTGGAGAAAACCAAGGTATTTAKTTTATTAACTCTGACAACTACATAAGAGCACCTGAAAAGCTGCCATTTCTCTTCCATGCCATGGTCTCAGCCTGTTACTTTCCCTCTCCAAAGGGAGAGTGGGACAGTGAGCCACTGCATCTCAGATAAGTCTTGAATTATTTACAGGAAAAACATATATTACTGTTACAAACCTTGTAACACACTGCCCAGGGTATCCAACATGGCCATTCTGGGGGCCTGACCTCTCCTAGGACAAGTAATTATAGAGACAAAATGCTTCTATGAGAAGGAACACAGTGAGAAATTCAGTTCTGGAGTGCATCCTGGCCAAAACAGTAGAGCACTCTATTCTACTGGGCTAACTACAAACACCACCTCACGTTTATTTTGAGGGCATCTAGGAACTTCTGCATATGATWATTTTTAACTAGTACTGTGGCATCAGAAAACTTGATACTATTACTCCCTGAACGTTTTCATCACAGCATCTCTCCCAGATAATGCAAAGTAACTTGTTGCATCATAAGTCAATTCCATTCTTATTGCACAGAAGGTTATACAAAACCAATTTCATTTCAATTTACCTGGCAGGCCTGCTCATTCATGTTCTACACAGAAAACCCAGAAAAATGCAGACCCTTGCTCCAAACTTCTTTTCAGATGGTCTCTTTCAAAGATAAATTCACTATCTTAAGTCATCTGCTCAAGTGACAAACATTCCAAGCTACTTCAACACCTTCCTCCTTCCCAGCCCCCAACCTGTTTTAGCAAAACCAGCATAATTTTGTGTCCTACTTACTAGCTGGTGCTGATGACCACAAAAGATTTCTGCAAATTACAGAGAACTGTGATAGCTTAAGGAGACATACAAGYGCATTAAATCCTGCAGTATTTCACATGGAATAGGGACATTTTTACCTCAAAGATGAAATAAGCTTGAAATAAAAAGGCCAGCTCCCTGAATTAAAAAAAAATCCCTCCAACTGCTGTGAAGCAAAAAGACCAATGCCTTTACCTGATTAGAATTGACAGAGATTGACTGAATCTTTCAGGGGATTAATGCGTTTGTCTTTCAAATCCCAAGACCCAGATTCTAATTCGATCACAAATAAAATGTCTGCTGTGGTGGCACAGCCTGTAGTACAGTGCTCTTCTGGTAAGGTGGGAAAAGTTTTACAACAAATACTTAGGGTTGCACTTTCTAGCAAAAATGAATYCACCTTAGACTAAGGCATCTACTARCATGTTCTTGGTAGRAAATAACTGTTATGTAAGGAAATATGTATACACATAAGGCTTTCCTGTAATTTTGTGTATATACATTCTGAAGTTACACCTTGCAAAGACAAAAACCAGAAGAACTTACATTTATATATTTATATGTAAGTATATTTATTATTCTTTTTAYATATATAAAAGTAATTGAAATTGCYCATAGGTACCTACCTTTGCAGGATGTAATTCTTTTTGTGGGGAAATTAACAAGAAACACACAAACAGGCCCCTTTGATTTCTTCATTCAAAGCAAGAAGAGCAGGACYAGTGAAAAGAACTGAATATCCTACCTGGCAATGTCCAAAGAGGACATAACTAACCTATACTGAAATATGGACGGAAAGTGAAGATGAATTTCAGTAAGTAAGGCTGCAGTGATGGTGTTCTAGCATTAAAAATCACAATAAATTTTTGAGAAACATACTGTAATTGTTCTAATATGTAAGCATTTCTGTTAAACATGGTTCAGCATTTCCTTTCTGATAGAAAAGATTTTAGATGGTTAAATTTCCTGCATTTTTCTTAGCCTATAATAATTATTTTTCTTTCCCCTTGWAAAATAAGCAAACAAATCCATAGCACAGTCACTTTGACATTCACCTAGAGAAATCCTGAAACAAAACAGTGGCGATTACCTTTGCTTTTAAAATCAGTTTTACAGAAAATATTACATCACTAAAATACATGATTATTGCAATTTCCTGTGTTCATGTTAGGTTCAAAAGAAATACTTAGAAAATCTTCAGTTTAACAACACACGTATTCCTTAGCTATCAGGTCGGTGCTCACTAATTTATCTGGAGAGACTTTCAAAGTTATTAATAGCTATTGATACTATTCTCAGCGCAAAGACACTTACAGTGCCAATCCAGCACATCCATCTGGCCGATTACATTTCTAAAGACACTGCAGAAATGACAGCGAGCATTTAAAAGTGGTTCTGGGAGAGCTCTCTGCAGATCRCCTCTATTTTAACAAAAGTACTCTCAAAGCCAACCTCAAGTTTAGGAAAGTTTTTCTTAAACAAGTCAAAATTTGACTCCACAATAGAAGGAAGACACAGCACTATTACCTAATTGAAGTACAGTTCCATGAACCACAGTGTTTTATGTTTTAATTATCTAAGGATTTCCCACATCTTGTTCCACTACCACTATAATTGAAATAATTACAAAATGAGAGCATATATAATTTAAAAAAAAGATGAGAAATATAGCTTCACACATCTTTAAATGTTTACCAAGTTTTCACACTAGATCCCTTCAGTGATTTTAGTGCTTTAGTGACTCCCTTCCCACTCTCTTTTCTTTCTGGCTACAGATAAATATACAATATACTTCTCTCCAAGATTTTTATTAGAAATACTGGTTCAGTCATGTTAATATTTACAAGTGAATACAAGATTCACTCTGGCTACGCAACCACTGCAGACTGGATCTGTTGAAAGTAAACTTGAATAAGCATCTACCTGATTAGACCCTATGCTTTTAAACTAAACTGAGTAATACATCAGAATAATTTCAAAGTAGATTTACCGTTAGCAGTTTGTAGAAATTCCAAGAAAAAAGCTCAGTCTCTGACTAACTAAYACCTCAGAAAAACAACAGCTAAAGCTACAAAATAAGCCTTTAAAACAGTACATGACTACATGGGCTGCACAGTTTGAGACTGAAGACTGATAAAGAAGTAGCACTGCAGAGTGAAAATTGAGAGGCCATATATTTTTGGATGGAAAATCTAAAGAATTAAAAATTTTCTATTCACTTACTATTATTTTAGTAGAGCTGCTCATATGGCCCCAAATGAATTTTTCTCTTAGGTTGTCATTGCTTGAACTAACTTACCTGCTTTGCTATTGATTATTCATTGCACAAACTGCCCTCCATTCCTCAATTAGGGGAATTACAGAATCATTAAAGTTGGAAAAGACCTCCAGGATCATCTAGTCCATCCTATGACTGAACACCACCATGTCAATTAAACCACMGCACCCAAATGCCATGTCCAGCCACGTGTTTCTTGAACACCTCCAGGGATGGTGACTCCACACTTCCTGGGGCAGCCCATTCCAACGTCTAACCACCCTGTCCAGTGAAGAAATTTTTCCTGATGTCCAACCTGATCCAGCCYGTGCACAGTTTCAGGCCATTTCCTCTTGTCCTATTGCTAATAATCTCAGTTTATAAAGTTTCTTTATACTTTACAGGAGAAATCCTGTAATAGCAGATTGAAGCTACTGCATGAATTAAAATTATATCCCCACAGTCTCATCCATGTTTCAGGCAAAAGAAAAGTCCGTATCTTCTCAGGAGAGATTGTGCAGACAGATTGCTGCAGGAAAGCAAAATGACTGGGACAAAAAGAATGGCCAGTTTATGCTTCTTTCTTACCTATCATACTTGGCAATGTCTGCAGTCTTCTGGCACTACAGGTATTTCTAAGGAGTTTGACAGGACTTGTACCTAACTCAGAAAGAACCTAATATCGTCTACAAAGCAAAGGCCATGAAGCTTCCATTAACACATGTATAAGCCAAGAGATCATTTTTAAAAGCATTTCCCATTTTAGTACAGGATATGTCTTTTCAGAGGCAGCAAGCCTGGTAGAACATATAGCAGCTTGCTGTAAAATGTTAACTAGCATAAAGTTTCTSACTACAGCCAAAGAAATTAGGATTAAACTTTAACTAGTTCACTATAATTTTCTTTCCTAGACCTATCACTTTTTTCCTTCYTCCTTTGGGTAGTTCTGAACAGTTATCAGGTCACTCACTAGTTGCCTTTTTTTTGGTAAATTTTCCTTRAAGAAACACTTCATCTTATTCACCTGCAGGCATATTTTCCTGTCATAGAATCACCTTCATGGCTGATCTCTGTATACTCAGCAAACATTTAAATTTGCCTTGCAGTGGTTTCTCAGGAATCAGTCAAGTCCCTGCTGCTTTATGTCACAAAAAATTCTGTATTATCATAATGTAACAGTATCAGTGGTGGTAATAACTGGCAAGAAAACAAAGATATGAGTATCAGAGAATCATAGAATGCCTTGGGTTGGAAAGGACCTCAAAGATCATCCATTTCAAACCACCCTGTCATGAGCAGGGACACCTCCTAYTAGAGGTTGCTCAGAGTCCCATCCAACCTGGTCTTGAACACCTTCAGGGMTGGAGCMTCATCCACAGCTTCTCTGRGCAACCTGTTCCAGTGCCTCACCACCCTCACAGTTAAGAATTTCTTCCCATGAAYGGTATTGGTAAAGCTAAGGATGACATATGGACAAAGGTCCATACAGCACTGGATGCTCTATGGACAAAGGTTCCCAAAACCYAGGGAAAAATACTGTAACCAGGTCACCTGTTATGTTTTTTTTTTTTTTAATTAATTAGTAGATCAGTAGAGAGAAAGCAGGTTTTTTAAATCTTTGATAATAAATCTAAAAATCTGAGTTAAGTATTTTGTTTATCCTTAAGCTTTAACTAGTCAGGAGCAGACTAATTAGTTCAGGTCAAGAACAAGAGGCATCAAAATGTTTTGGCAAAGCATTGTCATTTTAACAAGCCATAARACATAAAACTAAGGTGCAAAAATAAGAGTATTCAGCCTCAAGCACAATGAATAATGAGAGCACATACCCCAAAAATCTAAACAATGAAASCCACAAATTCTAAGTTTGCTGTACAAAACTCTGTGGTCAGAAACGAGAGAYGCCTGCCCCAAAACCAAGAGGACTATGAGGCAAGACTAACAGGTACCAACTATAACCAGTTGTGGCTTTGTAATTGACTGCTTAGTCTTCTTTGAAGCTGTAAACGGCAACATAAAATCAAAATGCCACGCAGCTAAGAGCAACATCTCCTGCAGCTAATGAACACCTGTGTAATGTGCATGTGTTTCATAAACTCCCATTAAAGTAACAGGAAGGCCAAATCCCAATTTGCTGTTAAAAGGCCAGATGTATTTTAACTAACCTTCCCATSATTGTAATCTTCTCAGGACTCCTATCCCTCAGTGATTAATATCATATTGTCTTTGTGCCTATATACAGCAATTACATTATACATGTGTTTCAAGACAAGGATAGTTATGGAATTACTATGAAGTTCAGGATACATGGCAATTTACCATCAAGTCTCAGGATTTTCAATTCCAAATATATTACCTTGCTCAAATTATATGTATCTYCTCCATTGATTATGCTTACTTGTGGGGACAGAACAAATGCTCTGCTTCAAGTAATAATAAAAATATAATCCTCACTGAAGCTTACACAAGATATGCAAGATACAAGCCCTTGAGCTATRAAGTACTCTTCTGGTTGCCAAATCTTCTTTTCCAAACATCACAAATGCAAGATGCATTCCCAATGCAGTCACGCCTGCATGCTTTTTCTTAAGTATTGTAAGTTATGGAGTAAACAGATGAAAGCACACAAAACTCCCAATCCAACCACACAATGTAATTTTATAAACTATTTGCAGACTTTATGATCCAGCATATATCTCTATTTCTAAAGCAATAGAAGTACTGCACAAAACATACTTCATAAAGCTTTTCTTCTACTGAAACTTTTATTCAAACTTTTGTGTTTTTTGCCAAAACTATTTTTCATGTCACTGCTTCATACTGGGGTATGGCACTTCACACTGGGGTTTGGCACTATGAAAATAGTTGTAGAAGTATCAGTAAGCAGYAATGCAAACACAGGATTTATGCACATTCAATCTTGCAATAACAGATTAGTCTATTGGCCCACCCAGAGCTTTATAATGCTGAAGGGGATGATCACAGGGTATGATGACCTCCTCCGAAGATAGATACTGGATTCCTTCAGTTTAAACATAAGTTCATTGAAAAATGTGAAAGATTATTAATATCAGTTCAATAATAACTCTGCAAGGTCTTATCCACTGTGGAGTCAATTGTTACATACTCAGCATTCATGGGACAGTAAATTCAGCACTGACAGTAAATTCAGCACTGACATGTCTAATGTGGTAACACACTGGAAGGATAGTGATGTTTAACTACACAGCAAATATAAACAACTTATGTTGATGCTCTTGTAACACAGTTATTTGGGGTTGTAGATGAATATTTAGAGACTTTTAAATGCGGTGCTTGAACATGTATGAAAACCAGCAGTGGCAAGTGAAATCTAACTAAGAATAATATCAGAAAGCTACTGGGTAAAATTTGCAAGAAGCAGCACAGAAAGCTCTCTGATAAACTACCTGTTTTTTTACTGTTTGCATTATCACAAGGATGCTCCCCACACTTTGGTTTTACAGAAGGATGAATGAGATAAGAATTTTGTTTTGATTAAAAACTACAAAAGGAGTCACTGAAATGCATTAGCKCTTCAAAGTTCAGAGGCAGAAGTAAATTTACAGTTGTGAGATGCATTAGGTCTTCTGTTAGCTTAACACAAATACATCAGTCAAAGCCTCCAAGGAAAAASAAAACTCTAAAACATTTAGAACTTAATTCCTCAACGTCCCTTTAACATCGGCAAAAATGACAAATTGGAGGGTTGAGGAACCAAGCACAAAAAAAAGACTAATTTTGAAATGCTGATTTTCAAAATAGGAACTGAATGACAAAATGTTTTTAACCCAAAAGTGATGAAAAGAATGATTAGTGTCTGAATCTTTCATTCACTAAYACACAGTAGCAAAATCATCAGTTTGGAAGCTACATAATGTCCACGTCCAAACGACTGCTACAACTGAATCTTTTGACTTCCACAGTTGTGTTACCTTCCATGCTAACACATGGGCCCCAAGCTTCTCTATTGGTTTCMGCAATAAAGATTCTCCCTCATGGTAAAAAATTAAGGAATCACTGAAATGGAGATTGGACAGAGTAGAAGAAAACCTGACCTAATTATCAAAGCATTTTAGGGTACTCTGTGAGTATTTCTACTGGGCTCATCTATTCCTGGTAAACTACTAAATATTAAACTGCGTAGAAAATATGATTATGAAGTCTCCTATTTACAGCCCAGCTAGTTAATTTAACTACTAACTACTTTTTTTTTTTATGTTAACTCAAATAATTTAAAAACAAGGTGTTAAATTAATGTTCTAAGAACAGGAGGACATAAAATCAAGTCAGAGAGATTTGCTGGCTCAACAGAAAAAGTGAAAGACATGGGTTATAAATTCACTTCTTTCAGCAATATTCTAAGAACATTTAGAAAGCAATAAAACAATTTTTCTTATTGGTCATAACTCAGAGAAGCAATGAAGGAGATAATATCTATAAGCACACAAAAAAAGAAAACAGAAGAACACTATAGTCAAGCATGTAAACTAAGCACAACATATGCAAGAGCTGGAAGTAGACACTTTTTAGGTATAGCAGAAATAGATAAGAGGAATAGGAAAACATGATGGAAACAAACCAAACAGTCAAGAGTTCATGATTATGTTGAAACAGAAAGTGAAACTAGCTAGGATGTGCTGGTTTGACCCTGTCTGGAGGCCAGGTACCAAMCAAAACTGCTCTGTCACTCCCCTCTCAGCTGGATAGGTTACAGAAGATAGAAGAAAAGGCTCATGAGTTAATCGGAATCACAGAATCACTGGGTTGGAAGAGATCTTCCAAGAGATCTTCTCTCTCCCRTGCCCAAACACCTCAACTAAACCATGACACTGAGTRCCACATCCAGTCTTTTCTTAAACACCTCCAGGGATGGTGACTCCACCACCACCCCGGGCAGACCATTCCAGTACTTTATCACTCCTTCTGTAAAAAACTTTTTTCTAATATCCAACCTATATTTCYTTCGGTGCTGCTTGAGACTGYGTCCTCTCGTTCTGTCAGTGGTTGCCTGGASAAAGAGACCAACCCCCACCTGATTACAGCCACCTTTCAGGGAGCTGTAGAGAGTGATAAGGACAGGAGAGGCCACAAACTGATTACTGTCACAGACAAAACAGATGTGACTTAGGGAAATTACTTGAATATATTACCAATCAAAATCTGAGTTGTATAATGAGAAGTAGAACAAACCTGAAAAGCACCTTTCTCCCAAACCCTCCCTCCTTCCCAGGCTTAACTTCACTCCTGATTCTCTACCTGCCATTGCCCTGCCAGTGGCAATGGGAGATGGGAAATACGGCCAGTTCACCACATACTGTTCCTGATGCTGCTTCTTCCTTAGGAGAAGGAGTCTTTCCCCTGCTCCAGCATTAGATTGCTCTCACAGGAGATAGTCCTCCATGAAATTCTCCAGCCTGAGTCCTTCTCACAGACTGCAGCTCTTCACAAACTGATCCAGTGTGGGATCCTTCCTGCCAGGAGCCTGCTCCAGCAGAGGCTTCCATAGGGTCACAGCCTTCTTACAGCATCCACCTGCTCTGGTGTGAGGCTCCTCCACAGGCTGCAGATGGATCTCTGCAGCCCTATGGACCTCCACAGGCATCAAGGGCACAGGTACCTCACCAGGGTCTTTCCCATGGGCTGCAGGGGAATCTCTGCTCCAGCGTCTGGAGCATCTCCTCCCTCACCTTCCTTCCCTGACCTCCATTTCTGCAGAGTGGTTTGTATCACTTATTCTCACTCTTTTCTCTGGCTGTAATTACTTCTGTGCTATTTTGTTTCCCCTCCTCTTAAATRTATTATTGTAGAATCATAGAATGGCCGGTTTGGAAAGGATATTAAAGATCAGCCACTTCAAACAACTTTATCATGAACAGAGACATGATAAAGTTCTCTGGACAACCTGTTCCAGCATCTCACCATCCTCAGAATAAAGAATTTTCCCCCAACATTTCTAACCCAAGCCTCCACTCTTTCAGTTTGAAGCCATTCCCCGTCATCTTCTCACTACATGCCCTTGTAAAAAGTTTCTTTCCATTTTTCTTGTAGGCTCCTTTCAGATACTGGAAGGACACAATTAGGTCACCCCAAAGCCTCCTCTTTTCCAGGCTGAACAATTCCAATTCTTCTAGCCTTYCCTCATAGGAGAGGAAAKGCTCTGAACAACTTCRCGGCCCTGCTCTAGAYTTGCTCCGTTAGGTCATTGTCCTTTTTGTGCTGGGGACCCCAGAGGTGGAAGAGTGGAGTAGAGAGACAAGAGTGGAGTAGAGGGACAGACTTACCTGCCTCAATCTGCTGGCCGTGCTGCTTTTGATGTTGTGATTGTTGTCACAGAGATTTTATTACATCACTGACTGGCTCAGCCTTGGCCAGCAGTGGGCCCATCTTGGAATGGGCTGGCATTGGCTCTGTTGGACATGGGGCAATCTTSTAGCATAACCCTCCCAGTACCAAAACCTTCCCATGCAAACACAATACAAGGGAAGAATCCCATGGCACAAGCAGACACAATGCCACAAAGAGAGTGAACACCCCAGGACAGGAGTTAAGGATCAATCCACTGAAATTATTCAAGCGCCTAAAGAAAGAAGTAGAGTTGCAGGCACGCAAGCAAAACAAAACCAAGAGCTATTGATGCCCACAGGCTTCACTATCTTTCATCAAATGAAAGCCAAACTGAGGTAGCTTATTCTCCCTCACCTTCCATGAGAGAAAGGTAATCTAGTTCATGCTTATCTATAGATCCAAGCACACACAAAATGAGTTAGTACAAACCACATTGCACTCCATTTATCTCCAGGCTTGCCTTGCAGCTACTTATTGCTTTGACTACTAGCTAGGGTGCAGTWCTCAAAACTCCAACAGGGCTAACATCTAAGTATTGCCAAGCCTGAATTTCAGAGCTGCCTTAATTTGCATCCTTAAAATTCCACAAGACTTTGAAGTTCATACACTCAGAAGCACTTGAGTTTGACAACACTGAGCTTAGCTGTACCCACTTGTCACCACACAAGATGCAGGAACTGTATTCAGCATCTACATCCTCCTAAGTGAAGTGCCAGTCAGACAGACCCACTCAAAGTGCTCCTTATGAAGTGCAGTGGTAGCTCCAACTTGGTTTCCAAATACAGCTTAAGAAAGCAAAGCCTTGTAATATATTTACTAGTCAGAGAAGTCCTACCTTATGGATCAGATCTGTCCTTAAAATCACACTGTCAAACTTCTGTGCTCTGGAAACACCCCAGTCACATCAACACTCTTTAAAAGCCAAAGCTGTCATTCTTTTAATGGTCAATTCTTTTTAGGTAAATGAACTCTCCTTTAGCTCCAGTTTTTCAGGCCACTCTGGCATTCATTCAACTCCWCTTGCCTTACCTCAAAAAACTCTTCAGTACATACAACAGCCTCTTCTCCCTCCTTAGCCCTGCATCCTAACAAATTTTTCCTCTCAAAGTCCTCTCCATATCTGTTTGGAGTCCTTTCATTCACCTTTCATCTAAATGCTCTCCTAATCAATCAAGTAACTCCAAAAACCTGTCTGGACTGGCAGAGGAAAAAGTGGAGTCTTGCCTCACCCACTCCTCATGACTCCCGATCTGCAAGACCTTAAAAGGAACTACATCCGATGTTCACTAAGCTTCTTCTACTACCTGTCCTTGTGCAGCCTTTGACACTCTTCCCTGGTTGCACAGCACAGCTGCCTTGAATACAACCTCCTCTGTTGGTCCATACCTATAACCACAGCCCTGCCACAGCCCTCCTCACTCTGAGCACAGCATGAGTGCAGGGTGACAGCTGCAAACACTCCTGTCAAGGTACTCCAACCAGAGACAGCTACCTACAAACAAGAGTTCAGCCACTATCCTCGATCAATCTGTGTAACCAGTGGGGTCYCCAGGATGACTGCATCTGCTTCATAGCAAGGATATTTCAACTTCCTAAGAGTTCTTCACCTCTGGTTGCAGTATGGGCTCCAGGACCACACATTGATTTACACCTCATGATGCCTCAGCTGAGAAACAAGATTTGCTTAGAACTCYGCAACAGCAATTTGCCATGTGCTGAATTCTAAACATCTAGCCACTTGACCTTCTGCAGTGGGTACGAAGGTCATGCAATCAGCTTGGTTACATTCTGTAAACAGCCGTTTCCAGATCTTTTCCCATGGATTCTCCTTTAAGAGTATTCACAATAACTTATTTCCTTCAAAGACTTCAAGACATGCTACCTACACAGTTTTAGAATGAATTTTCAAATATTCAGTTACGTTCTTGTCATTTTGTCTACACATTTCCTTTTCCTTCTGGAATATGTTGATGAGTATTCAAACAGAAGTTTGTATTGCATTCTTGCTGGTGCTCTTTGAAGGTTTTTTCTGTTTCAATTCTTTACTGGAGATGAGATTTGCATATCTTCCCTACAACTTCTCCTCTTTCATTTTAGGAAAGAGAAGTCTTCCACTTATAACTCAGCTTCTCATCCATAGAGTTCATTTTCCTTGATCCTACTTCCTCATGGCCAAGGTCTTGAAGCTTGCTGACCCAAGGTGTCTAAGTAGACATTTCCCCTTCACTAATGTACTTTTCCTGAATGATGTTTCCATTTCCTAAAATGCTTGGTATCTGTTTAGTTCTGATTATGTCTTTTGAGTTGTACAGTCTGATGAAATGGGAGTAGAATTTCCCTCAAACACTCAGCAAATTGCCTTCAACACCAAGCATTATATTTTTTCTTCACTAATAAATTCCCTCCCTTCACTAACTGGCAATTAAATGTCAAATGAATCAAATAAACTGGATGCTCCTATTGCTCAGTTTAGCTGACAGCAGTCTCATATGATCTAGGCATTAACATTCTTTGCTTCCACAATCAATTTCTCCAAGTGCTGCTTCTGCCACAGGTTTTTCCTTTGTGTTTCTGCCACAAGACAGCCAGCCCAGTTAGACAGCTTTTCCAGTTCCAGTATGTTTCTTCCTGTCTAATCCTTGTGTTTTACCCAGCCATGGCCACAGACTGAAAAAACTGTTCCCTTGAGAAGAATGTTGTATTTGCAGGACAAGTATTGTGCCAAATCACCAAATCTGATGCTCAACCAGCCCTCTAAAAGTTCAGGAACACATTCTGCTTTGTTTCTGTGAAACAGACTTCATGAACCTTAATCTCACCCTTCATTCTCTTTACCCATCATCACCCTCTGAAGCACTTTCACTGGGATTCTACTTGTCTCCAGCTTTGGCACAAATCCTCAGCTACAAGGGACTACTTGCACTCAGAGTGTTCTGCTAAGCACCCAGTGAACTTCTCAAGCACAAACACTTAGGATCCTTTGGTCATACTTGGGTTCTCCATGGCAGAAGGTACAAGGGGAGAAGAAATGTGTTTTGTTCTGTTTCTGTTCCCTGGACTGAAAAAGAAAATGAACCTGAACTTCTTGGGCAATTTTTAAATTGGTCCCAAGATCTCCTAGCAAAAGTGGTCATGGCAATCGGTGTTCTCAAGGAAGCTGCTCCACTGGTTCACCTTTTAGGCAAGCAGCTGTAAGTTTCCCATCTTCTCCATCCTCACTGCCTTGCACTTCTGACCCAACTGATAAAACCTACAATTGGTGTTGCTTCTGAACAAGATGCTAGGTAGAACACTACCCTACCACTAAAGTGAAAGTTTGCATCTTTCTCCTTTCCTACCGATGGAAAAAGTCTGTAATCTTATTAACTGCAACAGCTGTAAATAGTTGCTGTTCCAAAGCAGTCCCACGTGGCCTGGGATGGCCCTGCCTCCTTTAAACTCTTGAGCTCCAAGAACAATCAATAATTCTCACCCAAAGTCACTAAAGCCTTCTGTTCCTTAGCTCAGTACACTCAAATTAAGTAGCTCCTCTATGTAAATATTTTCGTCCAGTGTTTCATGAGTCTTCTTTTCAAGCCACAATCCCCTACTCCCCCTCCCCGACTGACAATGGTCTCTTCGCCCACATTTTGAGATTTCCACACTCTACTTTTCTGATTGTGTCCTGAGTTATTAGTCTTAATAGTTCCCCTGGACTCAGCCTGGAACCTCCCTTTAAGTCACTTGCTCAGTCATCTAATCATACCCTTAATCCTTCCTGGCAAATCCAACCCCAACCAGCTACTCGAGCTGAGAGAAAGAAGGAAGCCCTGCCCTAGCAATTACATGGAACTGGTCCCATGCCCTTACAGAAATAAGGGCATGGAATTCCTAGATCATATTTCCTGATAGTAACTGTTCCTCTGACCACCTTTTTTTTGCTGTTGATGACCGCTAAGAACATGTTTTTGACCCTTCTATCTCCTCTTGAAGATTATGGCTTCCTAAATTATGAACTTCATCCTCCTAGGTGAATATATAGTTACAATGGATTTTGGGCTTTCATGGAAGGGGTCTGAAAAGTAGTCACGGGTGGAGAGAAACAAAGTAGTTTTTCAACAAATGAACAAGCAAAAGCAYCAAGCTAATGCTGAAAATGTATTTGATAATATACTTGGGGAAAAAGTCACAGAACATTGCTATTATTCCCAAATGCAAGACTTAAAAAACCAAAACCACAAACAAATCAGATTTAGACAGCATGCTTAATGCTAAAAGAAATTGTAACATCAACACAAAACCATTTAGGCTCATTATATACTTGGTCTTTTGGGGTTTTTTTGGTCTCAGAAAAGGTCAGTTGCTTTTTAAATAGCACAAAGCAGGGGAAGGAAAATGATCAAATCTTTAATGTGCAAAAATAAAGCAGCACAAGACTCAGTGGGATGTTCTGGCACAGTTCCACAGAAGTGTCATCACAGGAGTCCRAGGCAGCAGGAGAAAACACCTGCTGGCAAGACAATCTTGCTGAATACAGAGAACAGGGCTAAAGACACACAGGTGTTCAATAAAAAAATGGAAGTGGGAAATTGAGAGAATAAGTGTAGGAGTAGTAGTGGGAATAAAATTTCTTCACATTTTGTTGTGTAATTTTGCTGTGTAGTAGTATTTCAGTATRATTTATTGTGTAATGCTATTGCATAGCATCATTTGTTGAGCAACTTTGCTGCGTGGTATAGTTTTTTATTTAATGATATTGAACATTAGGCAATGGTCTTGCATGCCATAATTTGTGTTTTCTGTTGAGCAACATTACTGTCATAGCTCTTAACACAAAGGTGAATTGCATGAATTCATAACARTGCTGAATTCACAATTTTAACATATCATAGAATGGCTTGGGTTGGAAGGGACCTTAAAGATCRTCTACTTCCAACCACCCTTCCCTGGGCAGACACACCTTTCACTAGAATTTCAGAGCCTCATCCAAGCGGGCCTTGAACGATTCCAGGGATGGGGCGCCCACAAGTTCTCTGGGCAACCTGTTCCTGTGCCTCATCACCCTTGCAGGAGAGAATTATTTTCCTATTATCTAAACCTACTCTCTTTCAGTCTGAAGCCATTACCTCGTCCTATCCCTACATGCCCTTTTARAAAGTCCCTCTCTCTTGCATCCCTTTAGGTACTGGAAGGATGCTGTATGTTTACTCAGAGATGGCAAATGGAGACAATTATCTTTGTTTGAACAAAGAAACATGCAGAAAAACAGCAAACTGAGCAGGTATTTTTGCAGAACTTAGGGCATTAAAGATTATTTCACTGAACAGCCGCACAGCACTGCCTCATGAGAAACACTTTCTTATCCTGAGCTAACTTGTAACTACAATGTGACACACTACATGTTTCACCTATCCCTACCTGACTGTAAAAACCACAGGATAACCTTGTTCCACACACAACTGGATATAAATAAGAACTTAATGTGTTTTTCATGCGACTTAGGCTCTAATCAAAACTAGCCTTGCAGGGACCTGCTGTAATCCAAAATCTGAACAAGAAACTTTCCACGACATAGGACTGATTACTTCATTACAATAGAATCCTACTTTAACAGTGGTGTTACCAAACTTAAAGCAAAAATTWAAAAATTAGTAAATCAGTAAGACTTACACATATTTTAGGGGCAATAACAATGTCATCCTACTACTGCTTAACATCCTCCAAAGAAGCAGAAGAAAAAAGTTTGCTCTATGTATAGTATCATAGTTAGTTACTTATTGTTACATTCTTATGTTTACTTGCTTTTTCTTCTTCTTTTTTTTCCCTTCTGATCATTTTTGCTTGCAATAGACATAGTCTATTGAGAGACTTAAATAACATTTTTGAAGTTCAGGAAATATAGCAGAATTTGAAGTATTTTTTTCAAATAAATCAAGTAATCTATAAGGTTATCAACCTTGTACCCACATCTATTTTTATATCCATCTGAAAATGCTATTGATTGACCAGAATAGCATCTCTTTCATTCTTTACCTGGCAGTCTATGAACAATTGTATGTTGCAAGAGTCAGAGAGCAAACACTGGTAGATTACAATGCAGTGCTGCTGCAAGCATTTTTAGTTGCTCTCATATTCTGGCAGTTTTTAAAAACAGAAGAGAAAAATACGCAAGCAGGCTCAATTTTTAAAATATAGCGATATACAGAAGTTATGGAAAGGCAAATTGTGAAAAAAGTGAGCTCCTTCCATCTATAACATAAGATTAATTTATTATCTGACAGATGGCAGAAGGGAGGGGGGGTGGAAAAGCAAAGACTGCTGATGCAGTGAGCTTCCCGTCTGTAATGAAGGCCCCACATTCCCATCTATCACACTGCCACCAAATACATCCACACTTACACGCACACCAGTTTTGTTCTGGGTTTCAAAACAGCTAAACCCCATCGCTGCGTGGACAACGAAAAAATGAAGAAAACACCCAGAGGAGTAAATGATCCTTCTGCCAGCTGCCCGTGGCTACTCACAATAGCAGCTGTGAAAGCGACTCCTTTCCTTTGACACACGAGACAGAACCATTCACGCTGACCAATAACACTCCCAGAGCTACCGGTCACTGCAGCAAGGCACCACCTCATTTGCTGTCCCGGCACCGCAAGCTGCTTTTGCACATTTCTCCGTATTCCAAGACATTTACTCTTCCTTTCAGCATCTGCCACATTGCAGTCGTGGAGTGCCAATACAGGAGTGGAGCACATTGAAAATGAAAACCAGCAGGACTGACCCAAAGACACTTAATATAAAATGACAAGCTGCTGCAGCGGCGGTAACAACCATTTCCTCATTTCTTTTGCTGAACTCCACGCGATGCCGACGCGGGGCTCCCACCTGCCGCAGAAGCCAAAGACCGCCTGAGCTCCGGCACCACTTACCGGAGGGCCTCGCTTACCTCCGACATCACATCCCCGTATGACAAGCGCAAGGCACGCCGCGGCGGCAGAGAACCGGAGGAACCACGGCCCCGGGAAGCGGATTTCGCTACGTCCACCCGCGGGCGCCCGGGGGACGCGCTCACCTTGCGGCGGATCGATGCTCCGCGCACCCSGGGCCGCTACACGGGATTACGGCAGATAAACAAACACCGCACGGAGCACACTCGGAGGGGCGAGGAGGGCAGGCGGGGGTGGAGGGGTCTGTCCCCGCCGCGGCCCCATCCCGGGGAGCCGGAGCGCGCTCCGCGTCTCCCGGGAGATGGAGCCATTTTGAGCCGCTGCGCATCAGTGGCGGCGGGCGGGGGGCGCCGGGCACGGCGATGGCGGAGCCGCGGCCGCCCTGGCGCGTTACCTCGGATGCTCCAGGTCCAGCGGTAGAACTCGAGGGTGTCGTTCACCACGCTAGACACCAGGCCCATGGCGCTGGGGGGCTCGGCGGCGGCGGCACCCATGGTGAGCAGCAGCAGCAGCGGCGGAGCCGGCAGACCTGTCTCGGCGCGTGCGTCCGTGCCTCTGCGCCGGGGCTGCTGCTGCTGCTGCCCCTTCTACAGCCGGGGATGTGATTTAAATCTCTATCTCTCCGTATCTTCCCTCCAGACTCCGCCTCGCTCCCGTCACCGGCTCCCGTGCCCCACGGGCAGGGCGGAGGGCGCGGAGGCGGGGGGCGGCGCGGCGGCGGCCGCGGC
>JACDOX010000140.1:153236-168944 GCA_014549065.1 Cardinalis cardinalis
CGCGGAGGGCGTGCGGGGTGGCGAGGAGGGGCGTGTTATCTCAGCCCGGCTTTTTATGTTCAAATAGGATTTTTTAATTTTTATTTTACTAGAAGAGGGGGAAATGAGTGTTTCAGCCAACTCCTATTTCCTTTCTTTCTTTTCTCTTTGTGTGAGTTTGGATTTTTCTTCTCTATTCCCCTCTTGCTACCCCTTGACAGACACATCGAGGGTCCGGCGTAAGCGATGCTGGGGTTACCTCCGTCTGGGCATATCGAGGCTCTTCTGCTGCTTCCAGGAGCCTTCGCTAAGATCCCTCCTCYTCCCAGCACGGATAACACCAGCGACCGCAGCGGGACCTCGCTACCTCCCTGCCCCACCACCTGGTGGCACCTCCCTGACCAGCYTTCTCCAGGTGCCACCCAGATGCCCTTCGCACACCTCCCCTTATCTCCTGGACCAAGRCCCCTATGGTCGCTTCATGGAGCAGAGAGATTGAGCTGCCTGGAGTGTTGCTGGGTGCTGCAGGAGAAGCATCCATCCTATGTTTCAGTCCCAGCAAACCCTCTGTCTGGTGTAAAGGCACCACCTGCTCCTCACACCCTTTGCTTCTTATCTCCTTCTTGGCAGCATGTCTGTGCCGTGATCTTGCATAGTGCAGATGGTTGCACGACACCCTCGGGAGCGAGGGGCAGGAGGGGAGCTGCTTCACCCAAGCTGCAAGCTTTCCTCCTAGCAGGCAGCAGATCAGATGGTGTCTGCCTCTCCCTCYGCCAGTGCAGCAGCACCTCTGTCACTTGTGTCCTGGTCTTGGTGAGCACAGCTCGCRCTCCTCCTCCTGGGTGAGTCACCCCCGGCTTAGCTCCTGCACTGCTCTGGCTGCTKCGATCCCAGCCTATGGACAGGAGAGACACACTGGCCATCACTAGTTACTCCACTGGAAGCAGAGTCACTGCACCAAAACCAGGGGGTTGGCAGTAGGGATCCCCTACACTGGGAAAAGGAAAAGGAGCTATGTCAACACCTGGAGGCCTCAATGGACAGGGAAGTCCAACTTACCCCAATGCTGGCTGAAAGCTGGAGCGAAGTATGTGAAGGATGTCACATGCGGATGGATGGACAGCTGCTACTTCTCTCACATGAGAACAGTCAATCAAAATTCTTCATGAATTACAGTGGCTTGAATTATGCCTTATTTTGATGGTGCTGATAGTGGCAGAAGGTCTGGTGAGAGCTCTGAAATGGATCTGTCACTGGGTAGGGCAAGGTGAACACCAGCCTGCTTCTCAAGTTGCAGGCAGACAGCGTAGTGGTAGCTGTGCTTCCTGTGCCTCCAATAGAAGAAACCACTGGAGTGCATTCTTGGACTTTTAGTATCTTGATATGTGGTTAGCATTGTCTAAAGCACAGCTTCAGAACTTTTGGTAACATTGTCATTTGAATCAAAAGGAAATCAGGAGATTGAGTCATAATCCTCCAATTGGCCATTTGTGTTGGCCACATGCTTGAAACAGAATGGCTACTGAGTGAATCAACGTGACAAAAGTTGGCACTTCCCTGTCCTGTTGGGCAAGATGTGGACTTAGGAGAGTGCCACCAGCACAAGGAGTGAAGATCAACAGTCTACCAAAGAACAAAAAAGGAACAAGACATATTAGGAATATTAATACATATTTCTGTTAATAATTATTTATATTATAGCTTACATATATTTCTTTATTAGAATGCCTGTTTATTCTGTGGAAGTCTTTTTTGCACAACTGACACCAATAATTACTGTTTATAAAATGTTTATATCATCCAATTTACTGTTTCATCTATTTCCAATTAGGTAACTTTTCTTGATGGCAATTAGATCCTTTATATTAGCAATATGATTGTACATAGATAATTTCACAGAGCCATTAAGGCTTGAGAGGAGCCACAACTGAGTTGCAGAGTTTGGACAACAGGGAGAATATGAACTCTCTAACTAGAGTAACTTCCTCTGTGCTTTAAGATTGCCCTAAAAAACATGCTGAAATTTATGGCTAACTATTTTCATTAGTTTAACTTTCAGCCTGCAAATATGTGGACATGCTTTTAAGATTAGGTCTGTGTCTGGGCTTCCAAACACATCCCAGCTAGTTTTCTACATTTGTACACCCAGCAGGGTATGCTAAATTAAGAATGCTGAGACCATGTCCTCTACTCAAAGAGAACAGAAGGAGGAAGGCCTCCAAAGGCACAGTATCAAAATATCCTCCAAAGAAATCTCCAGCGTGGTCGTCAGAAAATGATGATTTTTCAATATCATTAGTTGGCCAGTGTTGTCATTTTCTACTTGATAATCTACTCGTTCCTAAAACCTGGACCTCTCAGATGGGCAAATTTCTGCTAGGAAAAGGCAGGTCTGTGGCAGCTGATTCCAGAGGAACATACACATGAATTCCCAGCTGTGCTCCGGCCATTTGCCCAGTGCTCCAGGGTGCTTGTGCTGGCAGCAGGCAACTGTGTGCTTTGGGAAGGTAACAGGAAATCGTGGGATAGGTGGCTCTAGGAAGCTCTCCTCCCAGTTCCCATTCCAGATACAAGCTGTGTGTATTTCTTCCAGATATTTTTGTAAAAAAACCCCAATGATATCTCATTTCAGAGCTGTTTCAAGCCATTTTCTGCTTTTTCATGAAACAAACAAATAGCAATAGAAATATTACAAGCTCCTGATGATCGGTGCCTTTAGCTGTGCTTGTAAAAATGCATTTATTCATTAATTTCAGTGAAGCATATGCTGTTGTAATGATTGATGAATCAGCAGATGCTTCTGCACTAGTTGAAAGTATTCCCACTCAGGTTTTGCTTCAGGTCAGCAATGAAATTGCTGTGAGGGGAAAATGTAATGCAGGTATATTTGGTAATATTTATAAGTGTAGTAGGAAGAAAGCAGTCAGAGCTTTGTATGTTGCCACCAGTGATCCCTCCAGACAGCTCAATAAAAGACAAAAACAGCAGTAAAAGAACTCTGCCTTGCTACAAAGAGAATCACCACAACCAGGAACTTACCTGGTGGGAAAGAATAAAATTGTTTGAATCAACACATTTGACAGATCTAAATGTTACATGATGTAGTAAGGGACAGCCTGTTCACTTATCAGTAAAGAAAGCCCATAAAGTATTGTATACATTGAAGCATGACCAAATTTAAATGTTGAAAACACATTTAACTTTAGAAATGRGTTTTAATTACTTGAATTATCAAATTCTCATGTCTTTTCATTTGATTCCATCAGTGTCTTGGGAGGGAAAATGATTAAATAAATTAGCACATTAATTTGCAGTGAATGGGATTTTCTTGCACAGCCTATCCAATTGATATGCTCCTTGCATTATAACTTTCAAGTTGATATGCCTTATAAAGACTGCTAGCTGAGCCAAAAAAAGCTCATTTGATCTTTGAATCAACAAGTATAGGCTCAAGTGTATTCATATGCATGCTATAAAAGCTTAAAAGAAGCTGATTTCATACAACCATAATATTTTAAAATAATAACATTAAAACCAACTATGCGTCTTTCAGCACTAATTAATTTGTTTATTACGTAACATTCTGTTAATTCCATAATTTGAGGTGGAGTAACTCTGCACACAGGTATTCCACACCACAGAGAGTCTTCCATAGGATCTGAAACAGATCTGGCTTTTTGTTTTCTAAACCATCTGCTAGATGCCATCTGTCCTTTCATACATTTAACTGCATCAAAAGAATTTTTTCCAAACCAAATATATTGGAGTGATGCAGAAGCAAGTGTCCAGAGATGCTAATGCTCAGTTCAGGCTTTGGCCAAAACTTATCCTTGATGTAAGTTCCCACAAGGTTCCACCTTGCTGTTGWCACCAGCACTGGATTGGATCTCTCATATGCATCAACTTCATGTTTTGAACATCAGCCATTTTTACTGTGGCTCTAACAGAAATATGAGAATTAAAGTATGTTTAAAATCCTGGTTTAAATAGCTAAGGGTCAGAGTGAACACTCCCAGTGAAGTCAATGCAAGTTTTGTTTCCAAAGGGCTCTCTATACATATCGACATTTCTTCTTCATCTTTCTGCATAAAAAATTGGTGCCAAGAAGAAGATGAGGGAAGTGGTGGGCAGCTTTCTCCCAAGCCATATCAGGCTTGACTCTCAAGTAAATATATCTCTGATTTGATTCAGGATCATTATATTTAGAGTTCTCTTCTAAACTGTAGAACAAACCCTGTTTACTGCAGTCTGGGCAGAGACTGGAAGTGTTGGCCTGCAGTGCTGGGCTGCATTTAGCTTAAACTGATGCTCTTTGGTACTTGTTCAGAAGAGGAGCCACTAGTCCAGTGTTTCCCAGCACCATTCTGAGCGATTTATTTATAATTGACTCCTGTGTGGGAAATGTCAYTAACCATGGAGCTAATGTGGATATCCAGTATACGAGATGTGTTGGTACATTCATAGCTTTACCTGCGTTTTAGCTTCTTTTCAAAACTGAGTGTTCAACAGACATGAGGATGACAGAAACCTGTATATATACTGTCTCGCTCTGCCTTGACGATACTTTTCTTACACGGTTTCTCATACTTTTACACAGCTAAGATTTTTATCTGCGGTGATATCTGTCACAGCATCTATCATTTGTGAGGTGTGGCAAGCACGCTTTTGCAATGAGGGCTTCATATGTGTACATGCTGGAGAAGGACGATGCTAAACTATGGGCTGATGTTTTGAGGGCACTGTGTTGAAATGACAGCAACATGTATAGTCAGATCTGCAGCAAGTCACTAACTCCCAAATCCAGCCTTTTCCATAGGTGTGTGTCACTGCTACTGCACCCACTTCACTGGGTGTGTCAGCCTCCTGAAGGCGTGGAGCTGTTTGTAGGGATGATCTTGCACCTTTGCTTCTGCGCTAGTAATGGCCTGAAATGTAGGGCACAGTCCCCTGCAGAAGCTGCTTATAGCAATGCAGGCAGGTGGAAGGGCGGTGGTTTTGCAAGCTGGGTGCCATCGTGCTGTCTCCAGCTGTAGCTGTGTGAGTATGRGTGGTAACCATGGTGCTGCCCATACCCTTTACCTGTGTGCTGTGTGGAGGACAAAATTGTGGTAAAGGAGTTTATATATAAAGGCTGTGTCAGCCTCTGGCCCCTGAACTGGTGTGACCTGGCTCCCGCTCCACCTTCCACCCTGCCAGGGGGATGAGCTGTGGATCTGCATGCTCTGGATGGACAAGCCTGAGTGCCAGTCATCATTATAGGCATGTTGTCTTATCCTCAGAAAATCATGTGAAAGTATTTGCCACAGGCTTACACATTTTATAAACAATAGGTCAGCCAATATAGCCCTATTGAGGTACTCTGGGATGATTAATTTCATTTTATGTATGGGGAAACCGAGCCTAGAGAAAAGTGATGCCAGTTCCAACCATTTGGAATGGAATAGAGCAGAAATTTTTGATATGTCCTTTAAACTAGCTATGTCTTGGCCACTCTCTGGTATAAGCCCGTGGTTCATGGGTCTTTTCAGTGCCATATGCAGGCATGAGCCTCAGAACACTACTTGGACACAACCTGAAGATCCACCAGGTATTTGAAAGCAAGAAAGGCACATATAAAACATAACACTTCCTAAGCCTGTATAGTRAAATTCTTGT
Source organism: Cardinalis cardinalis (assembly GCA_014549065.1). NCBI lineage: Eukaryota > Metazoa > Chordata > Aves > Passeriformes > Cardinalidae > Cardinalis > Cardinalis cardinalis. The sequence goes on from JACDOX010000140.1 coordinate 158,871, forward strand.
ATAGTGAAATTCTAAATTTCTTACTAAATATATGAGAGCTTTTGCTCTGAGTTTCTGTGCGGTGACTACTGTACATCTTTTAGTTGTCAGGATTTGCAGTAGAAAATTTTGTAGTTTGTGTGTATGTGTGTGTATAACACAATAATGTGTCAAGAGAAAAAGCAAGAGCAGAAAAAGATAATAGAACATATGAATATTTAGTTGTTGAAATCAGAAACACTGTCATTACCTTGTAAAGAGCCTTGAAATCATCTTCTACCACATCCTGCTCACACTCAGCCCAAGTTGCCATGAATCCATCTCTCCTGCCTGGGGATATCCAGGCAGGGAAATCCCCAGGGAGGGCTGCTCTGCAGGCAGACTGGGTTTCCTGCTGGGATTTGCACTGCCCATTACAGGGTGTTGTGGCACTGGGCTTGGTGTTAGCCTCTGAGCCATCCATTCTTAGCGCAAGTAGCAATTAATGCTCAGGAAGATTTTACCAGGATTACAAAGCTCTGGTGGGAATGAAGTCACCTGTCCCCAAGGTAAGAGTCACAGCTCTACGTGGCAGATAAGTGGACTCCCAAAGGGAAAGCTGATACCTTAAACTTTCATGTTTTTTAAAAGACAATTATTGCATATGAGTAGATGCACTAAATAAGCTCATTTTATCTACGTGCACATTTTATGAACTCTGCATCTACCCACAAATCTTTATTTYGCCTCAGGCCTTTTCTCAAAATACTATGTCTTATCTATGTAATGGAGCAGGATGCTTAAAACCAAAACCTGGGAAGCCTGACATTGGAAGAGAATCTATCTGTTAGAGGCAATATTAAAGTATGTCCAAAGGACAAAGGCAAATCAGGTACTGTAATACCTGCCAAAAAACCGCAAGTAATGAGGAGCTCGTGGACACAAAAGGATAGCTCAGTATCTGAATTATTTCAAGAGTTCATGAATCAATACTTGGAACAGATCTTGTGTAAATGAGCAGGACTGCACTGAATTCAGTAGAGTCTTTATGGACAGCTATTTTATATTGTTTACAGCAGAAACACCAAGAGAAGTATACTACTTGTCTTTTCATTGGAAAAGTGGTCAATGTGAGGAAGACCAAGGATGCTGCATTATAAGAGTACAATATTTACAGTAGTATATTCTGAGGATCAATTTATTGATACATGCTGAAAAAAAAATTCTTCTTTTAAAATAAGCTTGTTGAATAATAAAATTTGGTTTTATTTCTGCCTAGCTGATTCTAATAACAAAAGAATCAGGATTATTTGGTCTAGACCTAGTAAGCCATAAGATTTGAAGAAGGTAAACAAAAGAGGCAAGAAATTATATCTACTCTGAACTTAAAAGAAGGGGACCTCAGGGAGATTATTGTTGTGCAAGTTCCCAGGAGCTGCTCCTTTGAAAGAAAAAGGATCCCAGAAGAATGAGTCTCAAACCATGAGAAGCATCAGCTTCTGTCTGCAGGACATGAGGCAGGTGTGAGGCGGCCAGAGTATCCAAATGGGGAACTCCTGACAGGGCTTAGAGAGGGACACAGAAGAAGGCATGGGCTGCTCARGATAAATAGAGAAGGAATTCCCAAGTCTGAAATTATTGAATTAAAAAATGAAAGACTAGCCAGAATAAAAAATGATGAAGTACTTGAAGAAAGCAGCAAGAGGAAGAATAAGGCCAAGTGAACAGGTAGCCTATAATGAAGGAGTCAGAAAGGTAGAGGATTTTACACCCCAGTTTTTAAGGGCAAAATTTGTTCTCAGGCTTTCCATATGTTTGGTGGAATATAACCAGTGTGAGAGGAAGACTGAGTTACGGATGACTCAATCAACTTGAACACAGAGCCAGGTAGGAAGAGTGACTGATATCACTGCAAGGCTGTTCCCCACCTCTTCAAGAGGTTACAGTGATCAGAAGTTCCCAATGACTGCAGAAGCAAATGTCACAGTCATCTTCCAGGATGACAAGGAGGAAGAGCTGCGGAAATAGAGACCACCTGGCTTTACTTTCATCTTTGCAGAGATTAGGGAGCAAATCCTTGTGTAAGTCATGTACAGGCACATGAGAGAGAAGAAAGTGATTGGGCAAAAGAAGTATGGATTTACCAACTGCAAATTGTGCTTGACCCACCTCATTACATTCGCCATTGTAATGACTGGATTTGAAGATGAGGGCAGAGAAGTGGTTGCCCTTAACTCTGGCAAACTTTTGTCTCGGCTCTTACAGTGTCTTTGGAGCTAAACTAGACAGRGGAGGTGGGTTTACCTATTAGTTTAATTCACTAGCTGGGTGAATTAAAGTGAGTAAAAAAAAGGCTGGAGCAACAGGCTGAAAATGATGTGCTGTCTGTTTACAAGGGGTATTCCTTGGGCATTCATATTGGGAGCAGTATTGTTTAACATCTCCATTCATGACTTTGACAATAGAACAGCATGTATCTGCCACAAGTTCACAGATGRTATCCAAATGTAGGGAGCAGTCATCGTGCTGGATGATATGTCTGCAGTTGGAGTCACCTTGACAAGCTGAAGAAATGGGCTGACAAACATTTTCTGAAATCCAGCAAATGCAGTCCTGCATCTTGGACAGAATAACACCATGCAACAGTACCAGTATCCATACAGTACGTATGATATTCAGTAGCATTCATTATACCAGCATGCTCTAGGAAGGGTATCTGTAGGTACAGGGCTAGCTCCAGGGCTGTATTCAAGTTCCACAGAGGCTATGTAGCTATAGAAAGGAAACCGTACTTTTAATTTTTTAAAAGTTTTACACAGTACAATATTGATGCCTAAAGAAAAATGCAGTGCAGGACAGTACCTGACTACAAGAGAACCTATAAGAGTACCTACAAGAGAACCTATCTCCTGTATTTTTCTGAAGCAGGGGTAAGGGAGTGCACCAGAAACTTCTGCCAAAGTGCAGGCCCATAACCCAGTGCCAGCCCAGAGCTGCCCAGTGCTATGGTGCTCAGCGCTGCTGGTTATTGTGTCAAGAAGCAGATGAAACATCCTTCTTGGTTGCTGTCAGCATCTCTGCTCTGTTTTCAGCCCAGACTGGCTGCCTAGCAAATAGCCTCCATGTAACCTTCTGCAGCAAAGAAGTTATATCTTCTATCTCTGTGGCATACAAGARTTTCCATTTCTCTCTTTTTTCTGAATTAATCACCTATAAGTTGTTACTTATAATAAATTTTTCTTGCCAGAATTTCCAGTTGCAGCTCTTATACTTAGTCAGCCCTACTGTATGGATCAAACTATTGTCRGTAATCTCTTCTCTATGTTGGAGTTCAATTCATATTTCTTCATTTACTAACTTCTTGATTTTTTATKGGACTGCAAACAAGATTAGTCTTATTTTGATGGTTAGTGTTAGGCACATTGCAGATGTTATAGCATTCACCAAAGTTCTTGCAAGTTTTTAGTATATTTGTAGAAATGTGAATGCCAGATCTGTCAATGGTTTCTCAGAAATTATTGTGCTCCTTACAGCTGATGGTCCATTTGCAGTTACACTTACTGTCACTTAGCTACTTGTTAATTCATATAAATTAAATTAACTAGATTTTGTACCTCTAACTCTTTAAACTCATGTAATTCAGATGCTTACAGAAGCTTTATCTTATAGGCTAGTACCATTACCTTTTTTGATCAGACTTCTGATCTTCAAATAGTAAACCTATCTAGCAAAATCTGTATTTCATAATACCTGGTTGGTGGCCATTAATTGCTTACGTATTTTATTTTTGTTTTAATGAAATCAAATTTCTGCCTTTTTATGGAGTCCTGAACCTGAGCCATGTTAATGAGTTACACATTTGTGATATCAACCAATTTAATATTTGAACATGTTCTCTCTAATGCACATTAAATTAATTAGTGTTTTAAGACTAGAGAAAAATCAACTTTAAGGGAGTAATTTYGCCAAGTATTTTAGTGTTTTAATACTCTTGGACTCTGAGTTTTCAATTTCTGTGCTGTTTAGGGTTTTTAATATTACCAATATAATTAAAGATATGCATCCATTAAATTATAATATTACTTCAAGTGTTTCAAATGGGATAGCTTTACTTGGTGACTTGTGAAATGGCTAGGTGGGATGAAAATTCTGTTCAATGTGTACTGCATTTAAAGTGTCAGAAAAGTTTTTRTATGACTAGTAAAAATGGAATCTAGTCCTAGATGTAGTTAGTTTCTTTTTTTTTCTGATATGTGCAAAAGGACACAGGTTACAATGTTACATGACCTGAGCTATATATTCAGTATATGCTATCTCACAGTACATCATACAGGACTTATGATCAGGTAATGTTTACAATCCCAAACTTACTTAAATTCATTGATGATACAGATTAAGTCATACTGTAAAAGAATATTTGTGAATGTACAGATGTAATGATAACCACAGATATGTTACTCTATAGGAATGGCARTTCTGTGATTAATCATAATAACAGCAGTTACAATACAGCCAGACTATCCCACATGGTCATCATGGGAGTTCTSGAAGACCATTTTACTAAGAAAATCAAACACTAAACCAATATAGCACTTAAAGAAACTTTTATTGCCACTTTGGCTCAAATTTCACATGAATGTATAAAGACTTTTCTTGCATGACAATATCAAATGTGTTAAAATATCTTGCACTATATCCTAAAATGTGAATATTCTKTATGTCTAACACATGTATAAATGGAATTTCACCTAAGAGTGGAATACTATTAATTGCAAATAGTAATAGTTTATCTGTAATGCCACAGTGACTGGAACTGGAACCTTTATGCTAGCAATCACACCTCCAGCAGGAACAGAGCCCTTACCACAAAGGCCTTGCAAAATAAGCTTAGATAAAAATACATTGCAGGCAAGTTGGATATTGGCAGTTTTTAAACACCCTGATGTGGTTGCATGAGAAATGCTCTGGCCAAAGGAGGGAAGGCTAGGGAAAAAGGCATCTGGGCCATGTTAAGGCTAAAGACTGCCAAGACAATATTCCTATGGGTATAGTGACCTATAGCAATGACTCACTCATCATTGAAGTTCAAAGGGGTACCTAAGGTGAGTCCACCTCTTTCACCTCTTCCTACACCTCCTTTCCTTTTCCCAAATGTGAGCTCAGCTCTGCTGTTAAATTTAAATGGATTCTTGCTGCATATTCAATTTCTGGGGCTAGGGCTTGCCATGCATTCAGTGAAGAAACCTGAGATCACACCTGCAGAATTTGGAATTTCTGGAGTTTCCAGGTGATTCTGCAGTGTTGTGTCTGCATGCTTAGAAAGACAGTGTAATAAGAATCCACATGTGCAATAATAAAGCTGGGTACGCCCTTGTATAATTTTTGTTATGTGGCTATCTAACTTCACTTTAAACGATATGGTGGGTGCAATATGGGTGATATTTTAGCCTTATGATTCTAATGAATAAGTAATAAATAGTAGCAGTTGCTTGATCAAAATGGTAAGTTTAGTCTCAATTTCCACTGTGCACCTGCAAATTTTCTGTGAGCTGCTCCAGGTTCCATAGCGAGCGGGGAGAAATAGATACTTGTAGAGGAAGATGTTTCTATCACCCTTAGATAAAAAAGTGATTTACTGAGGTTTTCCATCTCTATCAATAATGCAAAAAAAGCCTAGAGCAGTGACTAGTAGGTGTTAGGTGACTAAAGAAAATTAATCCCACCCTTATGTATAGTTCACTATTCAGGTAAACTTCACCCATTCTAAGCCAGCGTGTATATTCCCTGTGTACACACAAACAGAATGTGCTGTCATAATATGAATGATAAGAATACTTTTCATGTATCTATCTCATTCACCCCAGGATATCCTCTGTTTATCAACGTTTAATTAATGTGTCTTCATAACAATCTTATGAGGAAAGAATTGCCCCCAATTTAGAGATGAAGAAATGGAGCCATAGCATGTTTAAATAAGTTGTCCCCAGCTGCACAGAAAACCAGTGTCATAAATGTAAATACAAGAGGATGCCTCACATTCATAGCCCAAAGATAAGGTAATCATAAGGTGTGGCTCCCAAATCAATACAAACAGTGTAATACAGTCCTTGCTTCCGGCCTATTCAAAGTAAATAGGTTGAGGTGTGGTGTGCACAAAGTAATTCCTGATGAGTTCACATCCATACACTAAACTTGGTACAGATATACCCAGACTGAGAACAGAGCCACAGGGCAAGGGTCAAATAACCTGTTCCACATACTTGACATATTTGTGTGATTCATTTATTTTGATTCCTAGTAATCCAATCTTTCAGCAACAAAGGAAACAATTTGATAGCCTTGACGAGAGGGACTAGGGGTACTGGTGGATGAGAGGCTGGACAAGAGCTGGAAATGTGTACTTGCAGCCAAAAAAACATCAACCATATCCTTGGCTGTATCAAAAAAGTGTGACAAGACAGTCAAGGGAGGTGATTCTGTCCCTCTGCTCTGCTCTGATGAGATCTCACCTGCGTCCAGCTCTGGGGTCCTTAGCACAGGAGCAGATCCAGAGAAAGGCCATAAGAATGATCAGAGGGGTGGAGCACCTTTCCTATGAAGACAGGCTGAGAGTGTTTGGGTCCTACTCCCTGGACAAATCTTCAGAAAGCTGTGAAGAAGCCCAGCTGATTTACGCTGAAAGCAAGACAGAGAGTGTTTTAGGAGTTTGTTAATGCAGCTGATTTCATTTCAGGATYATGAACATTCCCTGCCGCCAATTTATTTTTGGGGGCATAGTTATCTATTGAAGCTAGGTTTTGTTCACACCTTCAGTGGGCTTGATGTCCCTACGTATTGAGCTTGCCTTCAATAAATATTTGCTGTGTATTTTTCCCCCACAGCACTCCTCTCCCCTCCTGGCTTTTTCCCTACTGCCATTCTTGTCCAGCACCTATTTGCATGTCTAAACCTGTCATCAGTGTGAGAAATGGCACAAGCCAAAGACTGTAATTGTACTGAGTTACAGTTCAACTCATCAGTGTGTATCACCAGAACTGCAGAAGAAATCCTGTGCAGTTAACTTCCTGCTTTGCTATACAGAAAAAAGCAAGCACATGTTGCTAAACTAGTTTCAAAATATTATTCATGTATTTCTCTCTATGTTTTTATTTTCCCTGTTTTTTCCCTTTTCACTCTTCCATGTACTGGTTAACTTCCTAATGAGTTGACATTTGCACAATGTTTCACTTTTCATTTCTGTGTGTTACACTCCATTTGCTACCCAGTTCATCACAGTTATGCCACCCAACACAATGCCAAGTCACTTTTGCTGCTGCTATCTGGGTCATGGTACGGTTTGGGTTAGCTGCTGGTGCGAGCAACCAACAGCCAACTCCTTGAGCCACCATCATCTGCTATGACATAACTTCAAACAGAGACTCTCTCAACCTTTCCCTGTAGGACACAGGTGAAAGTAACTGAGAAGCTGCATGTTAATGGCAGAGAGGCAGGAGAAGAGACCACGATGACGACAGACSTCAAGGTCAGCCTCTGGCAGTGGATGAACTAGAAGATGTTCTGCTGAATGTTACAAGCACTGAACTAAGTGAAAGCTGTGTGTTAGRGAATCTATGACAGGAAAAAGGTCCAGTGACCCTTTTGACTGTTGTCATGAGTGAGTTGTAATGGAACAGGAAGAGACTTCTCAATTTTGCTACAGAATCCAGGTTTATGCACTGAGGTTATTAGTGGTTTACAGCAGTGAGTTGTATTTGTCTTTGTGTAAAGATGGGAAAAGAGCATTTCTTTTGCACCACTTCTTTTTTTTCCTGTACCTGGTAAACTACAGAGGAGAAAGGGAAGTGATCTAATCATGCAACAAGGGCCTCTTTTAATTTGTTTTTGCAATTTGCAGAAATATAAGAGATACAGGTGTACTAAGGAAGAGTACCCATCTCTTCTGATATTTTTGTAGCTCTAACACAGCAGTAGACTAAGATTAATTAACTATCACTGAAAAATTATCCCAAATGGATGGACTGTGGAACTTGGTACAATTACAGTCTTTGGCTAGTGCCTTTTCTCAGCAAGCTTTTTCTGACTGAGAGGGATGTAGAAAGCCTTGTGAAACGTTTGCTTTTTTGGAACTCCTCTCCTAGTTCAGCTTCTTTTCATGCTTGACTAAATTTTCCCTGTAGCTGGCAAGGGACACCTCAGACCATTTCATACCCTGGGAATTGCAGTGGTCAGTGGGATGCTAATGTGTGCTTGTTTTCAATGGCAACTTCCATAACTAACATATGTTGCAGTCTATAACACACTATTGAGTCACCAGGCAATGAAGAAATCTCCTTTGCATTAACAGATGGAATTATGCTTATCTTTCCATAGTTTGCTCGTCTTCAGTCTCCGTTACTAATGTGTTCCAGGACCTACCAAGTATGAAGCAATAGTGAAACCATTTCTGGTAACATGATCATGATGCCATACATGTTCTATTATTATTTTCCCTAGCAAATCCTGCTTATATTTTCCCAGTCATTAAAACTTTTTACTAGTTAATAAAGAAAAATTTTTAACAGAGCCCTCAGTTTATTTTGTCCAAGACTGCTTCAGAGTAGGCTTTCAAATGCACATGATTTCAAATGGGAACAGATGCATGTCATGTTGATAACAATTCCTAACAAGGCTTTATTTGCTTAGATTAAGAGAAGAACATTTTCCACCTCTTCTATTAAAAAATATTTTCTGTTTTCTAGACTTACTTTTGCTTTTGTACATAAAGGCTGGTACCCTAAAAATCATGTACTTGGAAGTTGAAGGGGAAACATGTTGTTGCACCCAAAATATTTACTGCAGGTAGAGTCAGTAAAACCAGCAGTCTCTAATGCACAAGTCCATAAATCAGTCCATAACAGCAGAGTGGATTGCATACCACACCAGTGCACAACACACGACATGACACAGGGCTGCCTGGCATTCCTTCATTCCTAAGCCACGTCACTGTGCAATAAGGGATGTGGGAGCAGGAGGCATCCCTCATTTTCCTTGATTGCTTCCTCTAAGATTCAGAGGGAGGGATAGAATTTCTGTCTGTGTGTGCCAGATTTACCAGCTGAGTGTGTATGGGGAAAATGCATGCAACTAGAGCCTGCTATTATCTGCTCAAGTAACGAAAAGATAACATGTAGAGTGTGCAAGTGCTTGCTCTGTAAGATCAGCATTCTGCAAAGACATGGCCAGGACTGCATCCAGGTGTTTCCCTAGAAACTGATCTTTTCACTGCAGCCTGCACATTCTTTCATCATCCAGCAACAGGTATTACGGTAGGAACAGGTCAGTGGGATTCCTTGCAGCTACTGTGAAATCATGTGCCTTATAATGACCTTATCACTAAGGGACTAAAATCTCTCTTGTCCCAAAAGGCAAACATCCTAACTCTTTAACAATGTCACAATACATATCTTTTTTATGYCCCTAGAGGTGTTCAAGGCCAGGTTGGATGGGGCTCTGAGCAACCTGGTCTAGTGGAATGTGTCCCTGCCCATGGCAAGGGGGGTGAAACCAAATGATCTTCAAGGTCCCCTTCCAACCCAAACCACTCCATGATTCTACGATTCTGTGACTCTGATACATACACATACTCATGCTGAGAGTACCACTTGAGAATGATGGAATAGCACCCTCAGCAATTMTGTTTCTGTGTTTTTATTTAATGGATAAATAACATGTTTGAGTGCCATTGATGATCTTACTGACACTTGGAAAGTCCCATTCCAGATGGGACTTTCCAAGTGTCAGTAAGATCTGGCTAAGTAATAACAGCTATCTGACTTTCCAGATAGCTGTTATTTCAGGGATATTTGCAGAATTTCCCTATAACCTAGAGGTATCATTCAAGGCCTGATTTTGTACGTGTGGTGTCCCACTCCTAGGGAAGGGGAGCACCCAACAGTCACAGAAGAGGCTTGTGGTTGGAAAAGAGCAACAGAATCCAGAGGGTCCTCAAAAACTTAATAAGTTTTATTAGTAAATTGTACACTTGGCATGGAAATCAGTATGAGTTAGTCCTTTATCTTCTACTATAAACACACTGGTAGAATTTGGACTAGGGTAAAAGAGAAGAGAGAGGGAAAG